>SRPY01000536.1:0-23461 GCA_018360145.1 Claviceps africana
AACCCTAACCCTAACCCTAACCCTAACCCTAACCCTAACCCTAACCCTAACCCTAACCCTAACCCTAACCCTAACCCTAACCCTAACCCTAACCCTAACCCTAGGCTATTTAACTACTTATAAAGGTAAGGTAAAGCCTATTTATTTTATAAAAAATAGTAATATAAGTGCTTTTAAGGGAAGTATTTATTTATAAAAAATACTGCCCTTTATTACACTGCTTATAATATAGTTATAGAGATCTAAGCTAATTATACTATTTAAACGCTATATATCTTTATAAAGAATATATTAAATAAAAAGGGTGCTTATATTATTCTATACCTTAAGTTTACTAACCTTAATTAGTAATTTCTAAACCTCTTAAAGGCTATTAAAAAGGCAGCTAAGAGAGGTATTAATATTACTAAGGTAGTATATAAATACACTGCTTTAGCTAAGGAGACCCTTAGCTTATACTTTTAATATAGCTTAAAAACTCCCTTTAATTATTAATTACAATCCCCCCTCTCCCCCTTTTAAGTAGTAATAAGTATATATTAAGTATATTATATAAACTATAAATTAATACTACTATATTAAACTATTAATAACTATACTATATAATTATAAACCCTTACCCTTTAAAAGCCTAATAAAGGCTATTATAAATATTATAATTTAAAGGATTTTAATAAATAATAAATAATTAAAGAAGGTTTTAAAAGGAGGTAAATAAGGGGTTAAGTATTATCTTAAAAGAATAGATTAAGGGTTATAAATAACCCTAAATTAATTTCTATTTTAATAAAATAAAATTATTATTATAATATATATCTCTCTATTATAACTTAAAGTTATATAGTGTAAATATATTATATATACTTTTTAATAGCTTTTATATAAAATAGGTATATTTTATTTATTTAATAAGTATATTATAATTCTTACTATAGCTATATATATTTTAAATATATAGAATCTCCTTTACCTTATATTTAAAATATATTTATTTAAAATTATTATTAATTAAATATAGGTTTAGTTAGGAATCTTTATATATTTAAAAGAGTAATAGATCTATTACTATATATTTAATAAGGTTTATATAAAAAACTAGGTAAATATTACTTAAAATATTTAAGTGTATAGTAAATAGTATAGATATATTTAAAATAGTGTATTTTACTATAATTTAATTTAACTTATAGTATAGATAGTTAGTTTTAATATAGTAAAGGTTAAGTTAAACTTAGTCCTTAATTATAAAGCACTTAGCTAAATAATATTTATAATTTACTATATTTTATTATTACTATTATATAAAGTTAATAATAGCTTATATTAATTAAGTACCTATATAGATTTAATTAAGGAAGTGTACTATATACCCTTTAAGTAATACTTAACTTTTAATAAAAGGTAGGTTATACTAAAGGAGCTTAATATTATAGCTAAAAATATATAGTAAGCGCTTATTTTAATAACATTAGATATTTAATTATTTAATATAAGCTAATAAGTAGCTAAATATTTAGGCTAATTATCTTAAGAGAAGGCGATAATAATATATAATATAGCTTATACTTCTTAATTAGTATATTCTATACCACTATTTATTTATAAGTAGTATAATATAAATAGTAACTATTTAGTTTCTATTAATAAGTAAAGCGCTATTTAAAATCCCTTAACTTAATTAAAGCTATAATTAAATATAATACTTTATAGAAACCTATAGAACTATTATTAATATTAAAGAAAGCGCTTTATATATACCTTAATAGCTATATTAATTATTACTTTAAGCTAAATATATTTAAAGAGATAGTTTATAATAACTATAAAGTATTTAAAAGATTCTTTATTTACTACAAGTAAGTTAGTTATAAAGTCTATTAAAATCTATAACTAATAATAATTTAATATAGAAATAGGCTATAATAAGCTTTATTAAAGTTATTAACTCTTTTACCTATTATAATAGTAGTAATTCTATATAAAGTATACTATATCTTTTAATATCCCTTTTTAATAGTACTTATATATTAGTGCTTAAAATATAGTGTTTTTATTAAAGTAACTTAATATAGGTAAGTTATATATATATTAAATAAGCATAGTAATAAGCGGTTTAAATTAAAGCACTTAAATATAGCTATAAAATAATAATATACTATATATATTAATAGTATAGTCTTCTATTTACTATTAAGTATTAGCTTTAAATAAAAAATATTACACCCCCTTTTAAATTAACTTCTATTTAATAGAGTATAACTTATTTACTATAATACTTTAAAACTAAAGGTCTTTAAGGTATAGATCTATAAATAGTATAAATATATATAGTATAGGTATAGGTAAAGTAGCTATTAAGCTATATAAGTTATAATTACTAGCTACTAAAGGTTTATTTAGTATTTTAAAGTATATAATTAATATTAAAGAGAATAGTACTTAGTATTCTATAATTAAACCTTATTTATTTTATTTATAATAGAAGAGTGTATTAAATTATACTATAAAGGTACTTAGTTAGTAATATAATTAAAAATTAAAGAGAGAGAGTGTCTTTACTTAATATATCTATCTTTTAAATATCTTATATAGGCTAGTAAAGTATTTAAGATTTTTATAGTTAATAAAAATTATAAAAGGGTATAAAATACTATAAAGTTCTACTAACTATACCTTTAGGCAGGAGATAATACTAAGAAGCTCTTTATTATAGATTATATAGTTCCTTTAAGGCACTAATAAACGTGCTAAGTAATATATAACTAGGCGTAGTACACTTAACTTATTATATTAAGAGAGGTAGCTACTAAATACCTTTTTAAATAAATTAATTTCTACTATAGTTTTATAGTTAGAATTTTATTAAGTAAAAATAAGGTATAAAATAAAGGCAGCCTTTAGCTAATAAAATAATTATTTATACTTACTTAACTAAATAAATAGCATGCCTTTCTATATTAATATAAGAAAAGGGCTAATAAAATCTAAAAAGTTAGGGATAAATTTATAATAAAAATTTATAAAACTTAAGAAGCTATAGACGCTATATACCTTAGTAGGCAGCTATTAATTATAAATAGCTACTACCTTCTTTAAATATAAGTATATTATATATCTTACTTAAATAATAAACCCTAAGTACTTTACCTTCTTTATACTAAAAGTATATTTATTAATATTTAAATAAAGGCCTATTTATTAAAGGTAGGTAAGAACCTTTTATATATACTTAATATAATTCTTCTATATACTATTAAAGTAAATTAAGATATTATTAAAGTATATAGTAATATAATCTTTAAAGGTATCTCTTAATACACTATTAATATAATATTAAAATATAGCTAGAGCCCCTACTAAACTAAATAGGTATATTAACTATTTAAAAAGACTAAATTATATATAAAAGGCAGTTAAATATTTATCGCCTTAAGCCACTTATAGCTAATAAAAGGCAGTATATATATTTAATTTAATAAACTATTAAGCTTTTATAAAAGAGCGTAAAGTCTCCTTTACTAATAAAAGGGGGTAATAGTCTTAATTTATAACCTTATTAAAGGCGTAATAGTTAATATAAAAGTGCTAGCCACTACCTACCTTTTATATTAAAAGCATTAGCACTATAGCTAATAAAGAGAATATATAAATTTAGCCTTTATTTATTAAATCTATAATTTATTTCTAAATCTTTAGTAGCTAGTCCTTTAGTATATTATATAAAGGCGCCTATAGAATCTTTAAAAAAGAGCTATTTAGGTTCCTTTAAAGATATATATAGTAGTCTATAATACTTTAATAAAGGGGTAAGGAGGACACTTATTCTTTATTAAAGAGGTCTTTAAAATTATATAAGTTAAGTAGTAAGTGCTATAATATTTTATTAGCTAGTAAAATAAGAGGTTTTAAGGCAGTTATTAAAATATTATTAATCTCCTTTAAGCTTATTACTAAGAGTTATACTAGCTTTTATTATAATATAGTGTATTAAGCTAAGCTAATATAAACTAATCCTAATATAGCTATAGTAAGTATTGTAATAGTATATATTTCTACTATATAAATAACTAGTCCTAAACGCTTACTAACCTTAAAACACCTTTTAGTAAAGTAAAGTATAATATTATTTTAAGATATCTATAAAGAGCTAAAAATATAGTTATAAAATAGTTTAAAGATAATATAAGCTATAATAAAAAATACCTAGCTATTAATATTTACTATAAAGTAAATAAGTTAGGTAATATATATATATAAAGTAAATAAGTATAGATAATTATTTAGTATTAAAGCTATAACTAATAATTATAGTTATAATAAATAAAAGCGCTATAAATATAGCTATTATACTAGCTTTTTACTTATAGTAGTAAAGCTATTATATTTACTATCTACCTATATAATAATAAATAAAGACTTATTATAAAAGAGGGGTAAAAGAAATAGTAGTTCCTTTATATAATTTTCTATTACTTTATATATAGTATTTAAATATATAAATTAATAGCTAAAGTAGGTGTATTTACTATTAATATCTTTACCGCTAAGACTTAAATAGTAAAGCTATCTTTTTCTAAGTTAACGCTTAATTTATTATTAATAAGCTCTTTATTAAAGATTTTATAAATATATATACCTATAGGTAGTAAAGGTAAATATATTAAATAAAGCTAGTATTCTTTAATTTAGTAGCCTATAACTCTATAGCGTAAGTATTAACCCTCTTTATAGTATTTATTAATAACTATTTTAAAAACCTATATAGTATAGGTTAGTTTTTCTTTATTATTAGTCTTACTTTAAGAGGAAGTATATTATAAGGTATATTAGTTATAGAGAGGCATTATAAAGCTAGTACTATTAATCTTAATTATAGCTATATTACTCTCTATATTATAGGACTTATAACTTAATTAGTAGGCTTTAATATATTCCTTTAAATAGTAAAAGTTAATATTTAAGGCAATACTTTAGTAGCGCTTTATAGCTTTATAATAGTTATTATAAAGTATATTATAGCTAATATAGTAATTATATATATATTTATTTAAAGCTATATAGAGCTTTATAAGTTTTATAGTATTTACTTAATTAATACCTCTTACTAATACTAGCTTCTACTTAAAATAAATATAAAAGTCTATAAATTATTTATTTATACACTACTTAAGCTAATTAAGCTTAAAAATAGCACGCTTTTCTTTATAAAGGTTTATATATATTCTATTAAAGTATACTAAAAAGCGGCTTAATATATATATAAATATATATTTTAATTTAAAGAAGGGTGCTATATAGGTTTAAACTTTAAACCCTAGATTTTAATAAATAAGGAACTATTTATTATAATTACTTTTAATAAAGTTAAAGTCTACCTTTAATTTATAAACTATAAGGCTTTACTAAGCTTAATAAACGGCTTTATTGCTATTATATAGCGTTTCTATAGGTAATAGTTTATACTTAGGTTTCTTATAGTAAGGTATAGCTATTACTGCCTTAATAGTTACTAAGGTTATATTAAGGCTAGCTACTTTTATTATTAATACTTAATAATAAAGCTTAATAAGCTATACCTCTTACTACACTATTCTATCTTAAAGGAATTATAATTCCTATATATTGCTTAGTTAACTTATTTAGTTATTACTATTAAGGTTTATTATATCTATATTATTATTGCTATAATAGTTAATAATTATTATAGACTAGCTTAAATAGCTTTTATAATTTAGCGTTAATAGATTTATTATTAACTATAAAGGAGAGAGAGGAGACTCCTAAAAGGAGCCTCCTTACTAGCTTATATATCTTATATGCCTCTAATATACCCTAAGTATGCCTCTATAGTTACGCTTTATAGGATACAATAAGATTGCAATAAGCCCCTAATAAGGATCCGAGCCACCAGCTCAAATCCATTACAACTAAGTCTAAATTACTAAAGATTATTATCTACTTTTAGTTATTAAAATACTATTTATACTAAGTTAGCGCTAGCCTTTAAAATAAATACTAAATTTAGTATTAAATTTAATTTTAATAATTTAAGGTTATATAACTATAGTGGTCCTTTACTATTTAAACCTAAAGATCTATATTATTAAAAATAGCTACCTTTTCTTTATAATAAATAGCCTTACTATTAATATCTTTAAAGTTAGTTTTAAAGTTAAAGTACTTAATATCCCTTATTTTCTATAAGGTATTAAAATATCTATTATAGGTATTAAGTATTAAAGTAAAGGTTCTTTAGTACTTAACTATTATAGCTAGTTTTTTTATAATAGAAAGTAGAGGCTAACTATAATATATTAATAGATATTAAAATACTTATTTATTAAAGCGTTAACTTTATTCTTTAAGATATAAAATATATATATTAAGGTATTTTTAATTAAAGTCTACTATTAATTAATAGTTTAAGTAAGTCTTTTAATATTAAAAGGAAGACACTAACCTTTTAGCATTATTTATAGAAGCTTATTATAAAAGGTTTTCCTTATAATTAGTTATTACTTTATTATAATAAATACCTAATTCTTTTTAAAGAGGATTACTAGTTAGTAATAGCTTTATAAATTAAGATTTAAAGTTTTATTAGCTTAATAAGTAAATATTTACTAAAGTGTATTAGTTTTTAACTTATAATTCTACTATTATACACTAAAAATTCTTTATTATATTAGTATTAATTTATTTAATATAAAGGTTTTATTATTTAAATTCCTCTTTTAAAAAAGAGATTACTTTATTTTAAAAAATTTCTATAGAAGCTAGTTTTAACTTAATAAATATTAAAGCCTTCTTCTAAGCTTAACTAATAAAGGCTAATATAGAATTAAAGGAAATTACTTAAGTATTTATATTTATATACTCTCCTTTAAAGAAAAAGCTATAGAGATTCTCTTTTAATAAAAGTAAGTTAAATTTTAAGGTCTTTAGTAGTCCCCTTTTACTAACACTATAGTTATCCTTTATTAATATATCTTTTTATTTAATTTAAAAGGTTTCTATAAAAAAAAGAGTACTTAATCTATTAATAAAGGGGGAGGCTTATAGTAAGTTTAAGGAACTGTTTTTTAGTTTAAAGAGATTTAAAAGTCTAAACTTTTCTACTTAATTTATTATTTTTTTATAGTTCTTAGTTCTTTATTAATAAAAGAGCTATTTATAGAATTTTAATAGTAAAGTTAATTAATTTAAATAGGCTTAGGCTAGATTTATAGCTTACTATTTATAAATTAGTATTTTATAAAAGTTTTAAGGTTTTTAATGTCTTTTTTAAAAAAAAAGGTTTCTTATAATATTAAAACTTTAGGAAATCTTTATAAAATACCTAAAGTTAATACACTTATTAAATTTAGTTTTAAGTAATTAAAGAGAGGCTTAGAGTTATTAGCTTAATATCTTAAGCTTATTAGTTTTCTTTAATTATTAATATATAAATAGTTAGCTTTTATATTTATAATTTAGTGTATATAAAAGAAACAGTAATTACTACTATCTATTACACGCTAAATATAGTATATAAAGTATAGGCATTTATAACTTATAGAATACATTATAAATAATTATAAAAGGAATTATAAAAGAGAACATATATAAGTTATAGATAGGTGCATAGTTATATATAGTAATAAAGTTATCTTTCTACTTATGTTCTTAGGAATCCTCCTTTTATATAAGGAATTCCGTCCCGTAACACCTTTCCTAATAAGGCTAATAAGCCCTCCCTACATTATTATACATCTAGGATCCAAGCCACTAGCTTAAATCCATCACATCGTTAAATTAATTAAATAGTTTAAAGTTAAAGATATTAAGAAAAAATAAAGGTATTATAATAAATTAACCTTAGTGTATACACACTAAAGGGGGGGGGATACTATAGCAGCGGCCAGGCTTAAATTAATTAATTAATTAAATTAGGCACGCATGAAAACTTATAACGGCGGCTATGGTCTCGCTGAGCTATTTAGGAAAAGAGGACCTCTTTATACCTCTTAATTAATTAATCCCTGCTGCGTTAGAGGCTCTTTTCCTTTTCCTTCCTTTATAGTTACGTTAGGTTAATTCCCGATCGTATCCCATTACACATTCCTGTTGACCCTTCGGCCCGACACATTATATATATAGATAAAGTTGTTCTTTCTACCCATATAATCGGAAGTCCTCCTTTTATGTGGAGGAATTCCGCCTCGTAACAGAGCCCCTGAGGGCATTGTCGGCGACAGAGGCACGGTTTTCACCAGACCTAGCGGCGCGCTAGCAGCGAGGGATAAAAGAGCAGACACACGCATGTATGATAGAGGCCGGAGATTGAAACTTCTACTATCTAGCCCCTACCTTCCAGCGACCTCGTTGTTGACTTCTGTGACTTAGCCTTCACTCCACAAGTAAGCCCTCCCACCCACCGTGACATTAGCGTACAATAATAATAAACGCTTTTATTTATTTTGTTCCCTTACCTTGCATGCCCATTCTTTAGATTCCGCAACACGTTTGCAACTCTTTTTTTTTTGGCTGTGTTCTAATTCGCGGCAGCGGCATAGCCTTCATGTCCAAAGAGTCAAACCTTAATAAAAGCATTTAAGTTTATAGTTTGCGCATCGGAATTGGAAATTACAGAACAAGAAATCAAGAGTTATTTCATAAGATTGTGCAATTATGTTATACCTACACTATAAACTATTCTTAAATAAAACACGGCTCATTGGAGATTTTGGTCATTAAAAACATGATGCGTTAAGGCGGTTTAGACTCATGACTTTAGCTTGTTGATGATATCCTGATCATAGTACAGATCGCAGTGGTGCGGGTGCTGTAGACAATACTTGGGCACCAAGGGAGCAGCAGCAATGCCATTTGCAATCAGATATTCTCGGAAGTTGAGAATACGCTGCGTCATGTAGGTGGTTCGCTTCTTTCCAGTCTTGGGGTCCTTGTTACCAGACCAAACCAGCTCGGCCAAAGCGGCAGCACGCGGCCACATCTTTCCGCTGATGACGCTGTCGTCAACCTGCTCAGAGAACAACGGAGCAGCAGCACCGATAATGTGCTTGGCTTGGGTGTCCGTGAGATTCGTGGTGAAGTCGTAGTCATAAATGCGTTGCCACGTCTTGTACGGCGCGCACCATGATCCGCCCGGACCGCCATAGTTGAAGTTGAAGGGGCTTCCCGAGGGGTCGGGGTTCGCCTGAACATTGTAACGAGGGTCATTCGGGACGAAACCACCATACCCGCAGTCGAGGTATATGAAGTCCGAACTGGAGACAATGACATCATATCCGGCGTCGGCCAGCTTTGCAATGTTGGCCACACCGTTGTTCCATGACTGCATAATAACACTCTTGGAAACATTCAAAGCAGCGGAATTCGCAGACAGGACAACGTCTTCCCACATAATCAGTCGACGCTCCTTCTTGCCGGTATTCTCTTCTGACATGAACAGGGGATAGGAGTGATCGATCCAGTGCTGGTTGAGATCGGAATAGTTGCGCTTGGGATCGGCAGCGAACCATTCTCGAATGGGCTTGCTGTAGTTGAAGCAGTTGACTTGCAGCTCATCTCCGCCGACGTGGAAGAAGTTGTCGGCAAAGCGCTTGGATAATTCCGAATAGATCTTCTGGACAACCGTGTACGTCTTGGAGTTGAGCACATCTAGCTGGCCCGGGTTCGGTTCGACAGATGTATGGAGCGGCCAATCGTCGTTGGACCACCAACTGTTCTGGCAAGTAACAATGTCCTTGTCAATTTGCTGCCAGCCTGAGGCTGAATGGCCCGGCATGTCAAGCTCGGGGATGACTCGAACGCCACGGGCACGGGCATATGAAATGATGTCTTGAACATCGTGCTCCGAATAGCTCTCGCGGGGGGAATAGGCATCCTTGATGACCTCTGGATAGGACTGGAGCTTTATCGGCCAAGACTGAGTGTCGGTAATGTGCCAGTGGAGAATGTTCATTTTGGACAAGGCGAGGCCGTCGATTTGCTCCTTGATCTTGCCCACGGAGATAAAATTCCGTGCAGTGTCCACCATGACGCCTCTGTAAGGATATTTGGGGTAATCTTTGATCGTAACGGGCTGCTCGACAATGAGTCTATCGCCTTCGAAGATGACGAGTTGCTCGAAGGTAGTGAAGGCGTGCAGAGCGCCCCAAACTGTCTTGGCGGTCACCTGCACGATAGGTGATGACGGTGAGATGCAGAGAGTGTAGCTCTCGTCGACACCATGTTGCAGGTCAGTAGCCCAGTCTGAAACCTCGACTTTAATCTCGCTGAGCGCGCCTCCCGCCGCGGAGTCTCGCTTGGCCTTGCTTTTCTTTCCAGACTTAGGAAACGGCTCGAATTCCGGAATGGGTTCCTCGATGGCTTGGGGGACCCATTTCAAGGTGGTGATTTTGTGGATGGTGCGATTCCAAGCATCGTTCAGTAATTCAGCATTGGCGTGCGATTGGGAGCCTGCATTGGTCCGCAGGCTCAGCCACCCAACATTCTTTGGGCCGGACGAGCCCCAGCTGACTTCTTGTGGCGCGGGGAGCGGATTGACTTTTATGGCGAAGCCGGCCTCGATCGCCGCGAGAACCAGAAGGAAGGCGGATGAGGACAGGGAGCGCATCTTGCAGGATGGCTAGTGAGTGATGTGTAATGTGCGATGTGCGATGGCAAGAAGAAGAAAAAGACAACCAATCTTTGTGGGAGTTCGGTATTCAGGGCAACGGGTGATTGAATTTCATGCCTGTCTTAGATGGATGGAAAAAAAAAATGTCGTCGTCAGTGCGTTACCCTACTTTTATACGTCACTACTCCTCATATTGACCTGTCTAGTAGAACGCACAGGATTGAATGTAAGGGGCTGCAGAATGGTCAACGGGCTGTGCAATGCAGTCCAAGTCAAGGTACCCCGGCACACAGACCATGGCCACATTGCCGAAATTGAAAACATCCATGCATCCCGGTTCCGGTCCTGCCGTGAGACAGCCGCCGAACCGCTGCTGTCCGAGCAGCACTTGTTTTTCCTGTTTAGGGACTAGCCTGCTTTTCCTCATGGCTGCACCTCTCTCTTGTTATTATTCACACTTTCACGTTACCTACGCAATGATAAAATATAATAGACAAATCATGATAGAGCCTATAGACAGAATAAAATGCCTAACAGAGAATGAAAGAAACATAATGATTTAAAGCATGGCCTTTTTTGTTTTTTTTTGGGGGGTTTTTTTTTTCTTTTTCAATTGTTAGGTTGCCTGACCAACTGAATCAAGAACATTCCAGTACCTTTACAGTGGCGATCACTTTACTTGACCTACTGGAGGTAACTACTTTGGCAAAGATCTAATTGTAGCGGGGCTCGGCTTTCTACGGGGAGTGAGTCCGGCGACAGTCGCCGACCAACCCACATGCTTCTCCCCACGTCCTATCCTTCCGATTCGTGAGCTTGCTCGGATGGAGAAAAATTCTGCCCGGCAACACTCACCGATTAAACATTGATTTCTTCCTATATCCTGTGATGCCGATTTGTAAGCTTAAAAAAAAAAAAAAGATAAAAAGTGCTGCCCGGCAACGCTCACCGATTGAGCCATCTTTTTGCTAGCATTCCCTGCGATGCCGATTGCATGCCGAGCCTGTGCCCCGATTTGCGGAAGCGGCAAAGGAAACATCCCTGGATGGTTGCGACTTCCACTAGCGCGTCGCGGCCTATTGATGAAACAGGAGCTCGCCATGCTTGGGCTGGGCATTGCTTGCGCTCTGTTTATTTTTAATCGCTGCACGCGAGAGACAAATGTAGGTCCTCAAGGGCATCTGTCAGGACCCCGCCTGATGAAGTGAAAGATAAGTGTTCGCGCCGTCTTTTCGGCCGATTTCGTAAAGTATTGTGCTTTACACCGTGTGCTTTAGATCGCCATTCCAAACGTTTTACCAGCACAGCCGGCGACAAGCACATTCTTTGCACGCTAACATTGTTGAGGAATGGAGCCCTGAGGATTTCGGCCAAGACCGACCATCGTTTATCGACCCACGTGGCAAGTTTTTAGGCATGTCTTCGCTTGCCGATTTACCCGTCACGTCGCTCAGTTAGAACGAATCCTGCCTCGGGAAATGGCTGGTCGTTTGGGGAGAGGCGGAGAGGGCATAGTGGGCACTCCAGCAAACGGTTGTTATGGTAACTAGAAGGTCAAGACAACAAAGTCCCTCCTCTTCCTGGACGAGCTTGCAATAAAACGCTGCGACTAAGGGGAAAAAAAGTCTCAAAGCTTTATTTTACCGTTATTGAAATTGATGCGTTTTTATTATCGGAGAGAATTTGAATTAATCGAACCGAACTTAATTATGTAGAGCTATAAGGCCAGATGAACTTCATCGGCCGCACATGCATTAACAAACGATATAACGGGTGCATTCTATCGCAGATTATACGAATGAACGTGTCTTAACTTATCATCATCTCTCATAACGAGCGTTAAACTACTTTCTAAAATAGAGAAGGTAGCTGAAGAATTATGTAGTGACTGTAACATTTGTAACCGTGACCAATAGCACAGAATCTGCCTGCTATTGTAATGTAACCCAAGCCAATTTTCTTTCTGAAGTTGTATATTGTTAATGGCCTTGGTCAACTCAGGTGGTGAATACATCACCTGGGCTGCCCTTGGTCTGCCGGCCTACTTGTGCTGAGAATTGGCCAAGATAATTCCCTGGCGGACTGTACTTGCAAACGACATAATATCCGATGGCCTTGCCTGAACCGCCATCGCATTTGCTCCAAGCACAGCCAACGGTTTTTGTGTTTTTCCACACGAGTTGAGTAAAGTGTCCCGTGGCAGCACTGAAGTCGGGCTTGTCGAAATTATATTTCGTGCGTTCGGTCCCCCACATGTTGACAAACTGGCCCCAATATTGGGCACTAGTCCTGTAGACAAGGTTTTCCCCGGCGCTCTACTCAATTTATTAGCTTCACAAGGAGGTCTTTTGACGCAATAAAAGTCTCCTCACTTACATCGTGGGAAAAATTGCATGTGTTCGCCCAGGTTTGCGACGATGCAGCAAGAGAGTTGTCCCAGGTAAGCGGATTTGCGCTGTGCTGGTCGCGGAAGTAATTGTGCGAGGCCAACATTTGGGACTTGAAATCAGTAGGTGTTGCTCGCTCTACTGGAGACGCAGTAGTGATGGCGAGCATCGTCAGGATTGCTGATAACAGGGTAGATTTCATGATGATGGCAGACTTGGGAATCGAAAACGGTAGTGTATGGTTATCAATGAGGTGTAATAGGAAGGAGATGTAGATATGCAGTGAGCAATTGGCCTTTGAAATCTAAGGACGGACATCCCCTTTATATATTATCGCAAGTTTCCTAAACTTCGGAATCCCTCGCCGGAACATATGCTTGTAATCATCACTCTCCCCGTTGCCGTCAAGAATTTCCTCTCAGAACGCTTCATGGCCAATCAGGTTCATCGTTCTAAAAAAACCAATTCTTGGTCATTCACAGCTAATGCACGAGACGGATCCAAAAAGGTTATCGTGGCTGTGGCTTGCTGGGCCTAGAGATATTCGCTTTGTTGGAAAGAGACTGCTCATCACGACCCCTCAAGTTGGAATGAGCGTCATTACTAGCATTATCTAGAAGAAATAATCGACGCTTGAGATTAAAGGCTTTGTCCAACAGCTAAAAGGAGGCCATGATTTCAAAGGATTTTCCTCCACAACAAGATCATGGCCATTAAGTTTTCCCCCACATGCCGGGGTAAAGCTTATTGCCTCCTACATGCTTTGACTAGCCAAGAAGGTAGCTCGCCGGGTGTCCGTATTGTGGCTTTGAATCACCGCTTTATGCTAAACTATTCTATTGTTTTCCTTTCCGGGTTCACTGCCACGCCTTCGCAATTGTTCTACAGTGACCGGCCCTTACTCTATTTCAGATTTATGCGCCCTTACTTAGTATTTGCCTCATTGTATCATGGTCTGTCCTCTGTCCTCCGACACCCTCATCCTCATCCTCATCCTCATAACGGTTTCCTGTCGCGGAAACCCTCTTGAATTTTCGAATGTAATAAACGCCACAGTCACGAAGCTGGATGTGTTCAAGGCCAGGAGATCTACAATATCAAGCATACCCATTGCATAGACGTCTTCGATGCCTTGACATTGGGTGCATGTAACCTTATTGCGTGGCTTCTGACACCTGACATGTTGCCACACGCGAACCGTTTTAGAAAGGGGCACCAGGGCCGGTGTTAAGCAGTCTTAGCGTCTCCGCCCCAATGTTCTCCCCGGCTGACTTCTACCCACGCTTCAGAACGCCACCCCCGGATGTCTTTCGGCTCCGCTGAATCCTCAATATCCGACACTGGCAGGAAAGATACGACGGACTTCATGTCGATAAATTCCTCGGTAACCAAGGCAAAGCGTGTTAGACGGCATAGAGAGACAACTTCGTATCTTTTTTCCAACATGGCATATATTCCCCCTAAACACGAACAATATGAGAATAGGGTCCGGTGACGACAACGTGAATTGAGGCGTCAAACAAAAGTGGACACCATGCATGTGAGATTCTCATCGGCACGGCGCGGACGGACAATTTTTGCGGTAAACCATCGAGTCAGCCGCGTAAAATCTCCTTGGGGTCGACATCGCCCTGTCTCAGATCGGTGGCAATTAACGAGATTGTGCTACAATTACACTAAATCCGGGACGAGCTAATTCATCCGATCGTCGAGAGCGGCACTGCGTCGTTGGTTGGCGCCACCAAACTGTGTCGTCGCAGTGTTTGCGCTATGCACATAATCAGCCGCCGCAACTGCCAAGCATGCTTTTAAGAAGCTGGGAACTAAACATGTCTAGGTTTTTTTTTTTTTTTCGCGCGGCAGCTAGTTGCTGCGTTAAATACAAGGCTGGACGTCGTGGCTTTCTGCCATTCATGGACCAAATAGTTTCAACGTAAACGCCTGCAAGAATTTGACACTTTTGACTCATGTCAATGGCAACGCGGTACCCGTGCCATGAGCCATGCGCCGCGAGTGGTGCTATTCGTGCGGCAGCTCCGACTAACCTAGCCAATTTCAGGCCAAGCCTCCATGATTGTAGTGCCTGAAGATTGAGCTATTACAGGACCCTTCCTTTTTTTTGGCCGTTTGAGTTTTTATGATAATTGCGGGGCTCAATGATTCGTTGGATTTCAATAGCGAGGGTCCTTTGCACGTTGTTATGCTTCCCCGGAATGTTACGTGAATATTGGATGGCTGTTGCGACGGCAGCGGTCCAGGTAGTACCGAATACTTTGCCATATAGTTTGAGTGAGACAAGTTTCTACGACCCACTGTATGTGGAAGGCAGCAGCCTCATCTTTAGACGTGCGAATTCTCTGGGTTCATTCACCGGATATGACGTAGTGTCTTTGAAAGAGAATCTCATTAACCGTTTGCCAAGAATCGTGGCGTACTGCAACGAGGCTCTATATCCATGGTAAGGTGGCGGACCTTTCTCTCCGTGACACATCTTCAAACAGAACTACGTGTTTTGGAAGTCCAGTGGCTGCGCAAGTTTCCATCGAGCAAAATTCTAGCAGACATATTGAATGATTCGTAACGAAGAGATTTAGGACTCGCAAGATCCACATCAGTTCTACCAGACATCAATGGAACCAAGTCCTGAACGAATGCATTCAAACAAGCAGCACTAGGCGGAGGCGAAAAGAGTTAGGGTTAACCCTAACCCTAAGAGCAGGTATCGGCAGGTATCGGCAGGTCCTTGACTATTGATATGAATTTAGGGTCGTGTAAAATAGAGCTTCGTAGCTCGTCCATTCAAGATGCTTCAAGGTTGGCTGCATCAAATCCAATAACTGTGAAGAGGGGCGTCGTGATCGACAAATATTTCTACGTGCTCCCTCACCATTCTAGTTTGGACGAACTGAGGTATCGGATGCCGTTATTTAGCAAGACATATCCTATCTCATCCTTCCTCACAGCATAAACGTGTTCAATTTTGTAGTTTTTCGCGTTCTGCGACTTGTCTTAAGTCGTGCATCACATTGCATATACAAGGATTTGAGAAATGGATTGTAGTACTGCAACGTAACTTGCGAGTCAAAGCTTGGAGCACGTGTTCCGGCCATCGCCGTCATCATAGCAAGATCTGCAGATATCTGACAGCACCAAGGATCTGCAGCGCTGACAAAAAGTCAAACCTTACCCGGTTGGGACGGGAAATCCCTTTGAGTGCGCGAAGGCGCCAATGAGGTCACGGAACCCACACCTAGAGCAGTACATAGAGTGACTTGTTTATTCCGCGCTTTATCTGTATAAATTAGTATAGCGTACTGAAGTAAGAGAATCTTGGTAACTTCTATTTTCTTACATCTCCTATAATAAATTAAGTACCCCTTTCTTTAGCCTTGCTAATTGGCCTATAAGCCCTTTCGGTAGGGATGACCCGCGACTGAACCACGTCAATTGTCGCTCGAATTGCCCTTGGTCAATTGACGTTATTCGGCTAACACAACAGGATACTAACCGTAGCACGGCGTTGTGCCAAGATCCTAGAAAGCGTTTGAACGACTGCATCATCTCACAATGCAGTTGCACGCTTTGTTAAAATACGACAAACGAGCCCACGGTCGATACGTTTGCACGTGCGAAATCTATCCAATTCTCATACTGGAGAAAAGTCTCAGGGTTAGACCAGATCGATCTGAGACATTGCAATGCCGGATAATTGCACCATATTCCTGTCCTGCAAAGTGACTCTACAAAAAGTTTGTCGATAAAGATCTGCTGTTTTCGATCTGACGTCATTTCCACGCCAGCGATAAAGAGAGGGAAAAAAAGGTCGTGGGACAAATCATATGTTGATCCGGCTACGATGAACTTGACGTCCCCAAGAAGCTTTTCTGTCAGTTTTCCGATCAGGATCGACTTCTCTCCAGCTGTCGCAAAAGCTTGGTAGCTATATATAAGGGTGGCATGATAATGAACACGAGTAAGAGCCTGGAAACGTTCGCGCAGTGCCTGACTTTGACTGGCGCTTATCAGCCTCGGGCATGCCAGTGTGCGTCTGTGCGCTTCCTCTGTACGACGGCACCATACACTCATGTCGACAGGACGTAAAGTCCCCTTCGTCAATTTAGTAACATGACGTCTCCGCTCCAACGTAGTGATTTTGTGAATCAAACTAGTAAAGGCCCAGCCAGACACCGTATTGCTGTATTGCAATGACAGGGCTGACAGTGGTAAAATATCTTCGTCAAATGCGGTTGTGCTGGTCAGGATTTCCAGGTCATTAATATCCTTGACTAGGAACTTCAAAACAGGATCCATAGATGTACTTGGCCAGACCTCTAGTTGTTGAAGGTTAAGAATTGTGCGGCATGCGCGTAAATGGACCTTCCAATCGCGAGAGCCCGGCACAAAGACTTCTGTGTAGCAGAGTGCAAGCATGGATGCTAGAATTTCGGTAGCTGAAATAACATTGGCAGATTTCGCTACTACCGAGTGGCTAGAGGGTAATTCCGATTGCATCTTCGCGCTCAGGATTCGTAAACTTCGGTCGCGTAGCGAGCAATAGATGTGGAATAACGAGCTCGATTGCTCAGCACACATGCCAGGCGTCATTGACAAATGGGCAGCGGCTAGACTGCTGACAGATAGTTGAACACATGACGAGTGCTGGAGAAAGCTCTGGACTATTGTGCGCCACGGGTGACTGGGCTGGTCAATCCAAGTCAACCGACACACAGCCTTTGTGCAGAAGTGATAGATCAGCGTTTGAAATATCGAAGCAGACATGAACGAGTCGGCAATGTCTGCGTTCTTTATTGGATCGAGTTTTTGGCTGAGATGGGAAAGTGCTTGAAAGCTCGAGGTTGCATCGTTCGTCCGCGGGTTTGGGGGTTCGGGAATCGTTGAAGGAGTTGTTTGGCGGCTTTGTCCGGCGGCATTTATATCAATATCGGACGACTTGGCGCATGCCACAGGCGCCAACCTTCCCGCGTTTTTCCCTCTACTGGCTATTCCTTGATTCCATTTGAGATAAACAGCCTTGAAACCAGGACAGCGAAGACCGCGGCTGGCGCATTTTAGACAATCCGGCTTAGTACGGTCGCATTTTATGCGTCGCTTCGTGCATGTAGGACAATCTATTGCGAGTTAGAAGAAGCGCAAGGCGATGAAAGGAAGTCTACCTACCGTGAGACGCAACTTCTCTGTTGGCAGGCAAGCGGTTTATCCTCACGTTCCCCATTGCGCGCCAACCGGGTCGTTGAGGATAAAAATAGATGCGGAGATGCAACTAATCCGGGATTCATTCAAGGGCGAAGAAAACCGATTGCGTGTCGAAGAACCTTTTCCA
This sequence comes from Claviceps africana, assembly GCA_018360145.1. Taxonomy (NCBI): domain Eukaryota; kingdom Fungi; phylum Ascomycota; class Sordariomycetes; order Hypocreales; family Clavicipitaceae; genus Claviceps; species Claviceps africana. The sequence continues at coordinate 18,353 of SRPY01000536.1, forward strand.
ATTGGAGTCGAAGTTCGATATGTCTGTCGAAATTAGTCACGGTCATAGACGCCTGCATTCTTACGATCCTCCATCAAAGCGGGGACTTTACATTGGGGAAATGTCACTTGCAGTCCGATGGGGCGGTCAGAAGCGACATCGGAAGGAGAAATATGTAAATCATTGGCCCGCCGCCGGCAAGCCGTGAAATTGTGGTGGAGACGAACAGCGACCAACAGCAAAGCGGGCCAATTAGCTGTATGTAGAGTTACCAATACGCGAGGATTGCGAATCGGATTATATGGTCCGTCCGTGCTAGGCGAGGGTTGCAGCTATGCTGAAGGACTTACATGCATAAACATTTCCTTCGTACTGTATCTACACCCACTATATGTATGTACTATAACTAAGTCGTCTAATTTTCTGCGCCTACGTACGCGAAGGAGAAGGCCTCTTGTAGGTAAAATTGCATTCATTGTCAGTTCAGGCACTAACACGGTCACGAAAGGACTGGTGCTCTAACTGTTCGAAATTTATAGGCTTGTATGGAAACTAGTCTCTTGGAAGTAGGAGTATCTTAGATTTGTTCGTGCAGATACGAGCTCCGTGACCTCCTTGGCATCTTCGCACGGTTGTCGGCTGGCATCTCGAGATTACCGATCTCAATGAAACTATGTAACTACCTTTTCCAAATATCTTGGTATTAGCGATAGTCAGCGGTTCCCCTAGCGGAATAATTCACAGCATCACTCGTCAAATGGCGGTTTGCCCAAAAAACTACAACTTCACGAATACCACACGAATGCAAGTGACAGAGTCAATTTTCCACTATATGTGCAAAATAAATCTATCCAAATCCATCCAGTCGTTACCCCTCGTGTTATCGTTAATACGTGTACCCAAAGCAAATTGTTGGTCGTTCTGATTCGAGCAGCATGTTAGAGCATGTAGTGGGAGGGAGCAATGGAACATTGTAAAAGTATGCACTGGGAAACGTACTTTGCAACTGCGCCTTTACGGGCATTTGACATAGATAGTAACCCATGACTTAAGGGAGTCCATGTTATCTTTGACAAAGGCACCCTTGTTGTTGCCGAAAATTTGGGTAGCAGGTTCGTTGAAGTCTGCTGCAATCGAGTTCAAGTCGTCACCTTGGACAACAAAGTACCAGCCCCAGCCAGGGTTGTTCTTGTCATGTCGGCACCCTCTCTTAGCAGCGGAGAGGCCTGCGAAGGCAGTGAGAGCAAGGAGGGAGAAACGCATTGTCGTCGAGGTTAGATTGCAAAAAGTGAGTGGGAGGTTTTGGTAGGAAGTAGAAGTGTGGAATATCCTGTCCAGGTGAGGGGAAACAACCACCCATTATATACCTCGTGGAAAAACAGTTATGCAAAACTTCCACCTCACATTCTTTGGCACTAGGCCACAGAGTTGAGCCGGCAGTTTTGGAACACAGCCTCGATGTTGTTAGCAATCCCTGAAACATCAATGCTAGCCTCTACGGAACCATTCGGGGAAGCAAATAACAGTCCGGTACCCACTAGAGGTGTGTCCGACCACTACGCTGTATTCAAGTTCAACCGTGGCCGTGCGCCTCGAGCGAGTGCAACGTAAACAGAATACCTAGACAAGCAGCAACGGACTTTCATCCTTGAGCGGCCACCAATTACTCGTATCACGCCTAGCCTGTTTTGCCTCTGCCTGACCTTTTTTTAGCTCGCCGGGACCTCCGGAGAGAAGGAAAAAGGAAAAATGCTAGGGTGCGCGGGTAATGTTGCTGCATAATTAAAATTCTAAGCTCTGCATACATACATATGTACATACATACATACATATGTATGTATGTATGCTGGGGTACTCGTGCGCCTTCTGTACAGTACGTCGTAGGCAATTCCGCAACTTTTCACACTATTTTTATGGCAAAAAAATCGGGATTACCTTGACTTAGTGTATTCTGATACAAGAATAAAAAGTCTCTCCATTGTTGTAGTTCAGACACATGATTGGAAGATCCCGTGCCATAGGGCCCTTGTAAAATCATCCATTTAACCATGGTCCTGCCCCGGACCAACGAAAATCAAAAGTCTAGGTGACTGCGTAATTGCCCACGTTTGGCTTAGCTCTTGCCATGCGTGCCGTTGCCGATGAGACAAGAGTGTCTAAGAACGTTGTGGCCTTGCGACGGGGACAGCGGCAGCGCCTCTTGAATGACAGGGTCGGAAGACTTCTTTTTCCTGCCGTCATTCTCCCGGTCGATCGCGGTCTAATTGATCCAACATAATAGGTCCCGATGTATCCTAACAACCCTGCTAAGAATCTCAGCATACTACGTACAATACACCCCTTGAATTATTTGCAAACGGGTACAAGCCCCTCTTCTTAGCGGAGACGCACACGTGATCACGGGCAGGGTTGCTAGCCGGGGGTTACTACAGATGGCAGGGGATCTTTAGCTACTTATTTACCTATATGAAATAAGATTGTGACTAATATACCTTCAGATCCCTAACTATATTATTGCACTTTCTAAAGCGATGCTTAATTGGTCTAAAAGCCCCTGTTAAGTCACCGATTTCAAATAATTCAAGGGTTGTACTGTACATAGCATGCGTGACACGGTCTGAGTGACGTCATCCCGCACACGGCTTCAAAGGTGTGTAGCGCATCTCTTGAATGAGTGCTCAAAGCGGAATAACAATGTCACACGAAGATTTTATCCCTATGGTGCCTACAAGGCTGTACCCCCCGCTTTTCTTTCTAGGCCTATTAGCATATATTTGGAGACCTTTGGGTACCTCCCTAAAGCATAACGCATCAAAGCTTACGAGATAGAGCTGTAAGACGTGCAATATAGCGCTTTATAACAAGGTATTGTAAGGACTTCTACTATAGGGCAAATTAATATACAGATGAAGTATCTTTATGTAGATGCTTTTATTGGATGACTAAGTGGAGCACCAAGGGGATGGATGCGCGTCATTGGACTTTTGTCGTGTCCCCCTCCTAAGTCCCACCAGACACTACTCAACAAGTTTCTCAAGTTTCTGCAACGCTTCAGGATCCTGACACTATGGCAAACAAGACTGAAGCTGCCACTTACACTCACGGCCACCACGCATCTGTCCTCCGGTCCCATTCATGGCGTACAGCTGCCAACTCAGCGGGCTATCTGCTCCCTCATATTCAACCGCACATGACAATTCTGGACATTGGATGTGGTCCAGGAACCATTACTGTAGATCTTTGCTCCTACGTGCCGCAGGGCCGAGTCATCGGTTTAGAGCGTGGGGCGACAGTGCTGGACCAAGCTCGAGCTCATGCGACCGAAAAGGGGGCGAAAAATGTACAGTTTGTTGAGGGCGATGCGAATTCGCTTAGCTTCGCAGACAATACATTTGACGTCGTCTTCTGCCACCAAGTTCTACAGCATGTTAACGATCCGGTCGGTGTCCTCTCAGAGATGCGACGGGTAGCCAAGCCAGGTGGCCTAGTCGCGGCGCGCGAATCGGACTATGGATCCTTTACGTGGTATCCAGAGATTGAAGGCATGAAGAGCTGGCACTCGCTTTACCATGCGGTGGCGAGTCACAATGGAGGCGAGCCAAACGCGGGCAGGATGATCCATGCTTGGGCCAAGAAGGCTGGCTTCCCAGCCACTTCCATTGCCTCTACTGCCAGCTCCTGGTGCTATAGCACGAGAGAGGAAATAGAATGGTGGAGTGGACTATGGTCTGAAAGGATCGTCGCCTCGTCTTTTGCAGACACGGCTGTCAAGGCTGACCTTGCGACGAAGGACCAGCTCGAATCGGTTGCTGATACATGGCGCCGCTGGGGTAAAGAGGACGACGCTTGGTTTTCCGTCTTGAGCGGGGAAATTATATGCAAAAAGTAGCTGTTACCATGTACTTTGATGTTGGAGAATCTGTTCTATTCAACTGTATCTACTGTCGAGTGCGGCTGATTAATGTAACTCGGTCATCCCCTCTGATGCCGACGAATACAGATGTGGGACTTCGAGGGGAGCATTCGTAAGAGTAGATATTCTAGATACCCGTAGACCTACTTAGTGGAACACTAAGTAGGTCTACGGGTACAGAATCTATAGATGAAAGGAAGGTCAGGGCTCATGCCTGAGACGTTGGACTATGAGCGTCAGAGAAATAGGGAATAGATGCGAGATGGGCATTTGAGACATCGGAAGCCTCGTCAGTATCGCTGATTCATATCGATATCAGCAATGAGTTGAAAAGCTCTGGATCGTCGAATGAGCTTTCAGGTACTCAAACAGCTCTAGCCAAGCGGAACACTCTTTTAAAAGCCATCCCAGACCATTGACGAGAGACGCACTTGGACGCGTTGCTTCTTCTTCTTCTTCCCACTCAAGACATTTATACTTGTCCAAGTTACGGACTGAGACGAAAAAATTTGGCCGCCATGTAGATGCCGAGTTCAGTCTCAGGCAAAAGGTGCCCATCTTAGCCAGTTGTTAGGTTGTTGTTGACTGGTCTGGGCATTTTAAATGCAGCATGGTTTGACGTGGTGCTTCTATTGGCACAACGACGTGCCTCTAATGTCCGGCCAAATCCCCGTGTCTTCCAAAATACCATATGTCCGTCCTGCTTGCTGAGGCCGATCAAATTTCACGGTGCATGCTCTCAGTTCTTGCAGCGCGGTGTATATGCGCAAGAGGGGGATTGATCCTGCACACATAAACCAGATTCCATGCATTCCGAAAAGCCCGCACAACTCACATACACGGCAACGCACTCGCAGGCTGTCATATTATCCACGGTCAAAGCAAGATCAAGCCGTACCACAACGATTCTAGCCGATGACTCGACGTTAGGGTCAAAGATGAGTGAGTCACGCGACTGGCTTCAAGAGCAGAAGCATGGCGCTCATGTTGCTCTGGCTACCCATGCCAAACTCACCTCTGCCGTCCTCGTCAACAAATGGCGCAGTAGGAGGAGTCTTGGCGGAATGCTCCACAATGCAGGGATGAAGGGTTCGTCAACCCCCCTCAACTCCCATCGGGCACACAGCAAATCTCAAGTCCAGCAAAGCTGGCGTCAGGTCCAGAGCGGAGCAAAAAGGCGGCAGAATTGAAAGTCGCACAGTATACAAAAAATCGTT
>SRPY01000537.1:0-23448 GCA_018360145.1 Claviceps africana
TTTTGCAAAAAAAAAAAAAAGAAGAAGAAGAAGAAGGAAAGAAGGAAAAACAACGCCGTTTGAATGCCACAAGAAGAACACACGCAAGAAGAAAGAAAGAAAGAAAGAAAAAGAAAAATCCATGTCGGACCATCCTCACGGCTCTCTTTACCCCGGACATCAACCTTCCATTTCCTCATCATCTCCATCACCATCTGCTTCCTCGTCGTCATCCTCCTCGTCGCCCGATGCGTCCCAGTTGTCCTCTTCCCCCTCGGGCATCTCGCCCAGCACCCCGTTTATGCTCTGGAACAACTCGACGGCGTGCTCACCCAGCCTCTCGTCCTCGTATTCCAGCAGGGCATACAGCTTGAGGCACTGCGCCAGCCATTTCCGCGCCGTGGACCAGGTGGATTTCCAGGCTTCGCCGGCGCCTCCGCCGGCTCCGCTCTGCGCCGCCTGGCCATCCCTCTGCTTCTCGCCCGACATGTACAAGCACCAGCCGCCCAGGTACCAGGCCTCCACGCTCTGGTCATCGTCAGAGACGAGACGCTCCAGCACCCCGAGCGCCTCCTCCTCCATCTCCGTCTCGAGCAGCAATCGGGCCAGGCCAACACGCGTGGGGAACGCGGGAACATCGGGATGCGCGGGCGGCAGGTCCTGCCAGAGCTCCAGGCTCGTCCGAAGGGCCTTCTTGGCCTCGTCCAGGCGCACCTGCGAGATGCGCACATTGGCCACCGTCTGCCACGTCTCGGGGGAGTTGGGCGCAATCATCATGGCCTCGGTGATGAGCGTCTCGCACCGCTGCTCGGCGTCCGCCTCCCACGACAGATCCGTCATGTACACCTCGGCGACGGCGCAGAGCACACCCCCGAGCTTCTGCTGCTTCTCCTCCAGGGACGCCTGTTGCTCTGGCGTCCGGCCGGGCAGGTCGGTCAAGCTCTGGATCTGCCTCCTCAAGGCCGACGCCCCTCTCTCGAACCAGTCGACGCTGTCCTGGCCGCCCTCCTCGCTCAGCTGCGCCAGGAAGAGGAACTTTTCCGGTCCGCCGCCGACTTTCTCGTCCGTCATGCCATCCTCGTCCAGCTTCACCGCTCGCTCAAAGTAGCTGCGGCCTTGTTCGATGTCTCCCGACTCGACGAGAAGGGTGCCGAGCGAGTTGAGGGCCCGCAGCTCAAAGTCGCCGCCGCTGCCGGTTTCTTCCAGTGCTTTCGAGGCGAGCGCGATGGCGGCGTCGAGATTGCCGACCTCGAACTGTGTGTCTGCGTCGCGGAGCAGAGATTCAGGGCTCTGCGATTTTTTGTTCTCCGGCCGGCTGGGCGCCATTGCGTCGGCGAAAGACGGTTTTTTATTTGTTCCTTCTTGTTTAATTCGTTGCTGTCAGACTCGTATGCTAATCGCTCGTGATGGTCGAGTCGACGGGAGAGGTTGGTGAAATGTGGCAAGAGAAAGCGGAAGGGGCAAGAAGAGAAGAGAATCTGTGCAGAATTCCACCAATATGGCTCGCATATGATCTACGGCAGCATCTCTCCAAGAATCCGCGTCGGGCACTTGCCATGAGAAAGGCTGGTCTCTGGTCTCTGGCTTGACCTGAAAATTTCGGGCGGGCATCTCTTATCGATAGCATGAGACTTGGCAATCAATACCCCTCCAGCATAATTGGCGGGGGCGTGGATGAATGAATGGCATTGTGCGAGCCGCAACAAGCACCAAGCACTCAGCAACAAGACAGCAGCGTCATTCAATCGACGATAGGCAACTTGTTCGCCCATCATGTTCACCGGCATCGTCGAAGACATTGGAGGTAGGGGCGCCACGATTCCATGTCCTCAGAAGCTCGCCCGTTTCTCCCTCTCGACGCAAAGCTAACACCAACCAACCAGTCGTCTCCCATCTGGACCACAATGATTCCACCGGCGGCACGACCATGACCTTCACCATCCCGCCCTCGTCGCCTCTTCTCAAAGACTGCCACGACGGGGATTCCATCGCCGTCAACGGCTGCTGCCTCACCGTCACGTCCTTCACGAGCGACACCTTCACAGTCGGCGTCGCCCCCGAGACGCTGCGCATTACCAACCTCGGCACCCTGGCCCAAGATGGCCAGGTCAACCTCGAGCGCGCCGTGAGAGCCGACACCCGCATGGGCGGCCACTTCGTGCAAGGCCACGTCGACACGACGGCCGAGATCTTGTCCGTGACGCCGGACGGGAATGCCTTGACGTTTCGCTTCCGGCCCAAGAACAGGGACATGCTGCGATATGTCATTTTCAAGGGCTACGTCGCTGTCGACGGTACCAGCTTGACGGTCACCAAGGTCGATGACGCGGAGGGATGGTGGGAGATTATGTTGATCACCTATTCCCAGGAGCGGGTTGTTCTGGCGCAGAAGAAGAAGGGAGATACCGTGAATATTGAGGTCGACATGATGGCCAAGTATGCCGAGAAGTCGCTGGCTGGTATCCTTGGCGCAGAGAGTGGTGATGCGTCGATGCCCTTGCTGGAGAAAATGGTGCAACGGATTCTTGCCCAAAAAAGCAGTAACTGAAAAAGTAAAAACGTACAAAAAATGATCAAGTTTGTAAAGAAAAATAATAATTCTATGCTGGCTAGGGGGTATCATGAACATCGTCTGAGCTCTCGACGATTTACGATAAATATGAAGCCCTCATGAATCCGTACATGGTAGATCGAGATTCGCAGAAAGGAAGCAAGAAAAAAGAAAGCAAAAATACAGGGCCGGGGGGGGGGGGGGGCGCCTTCTTCAAGCATCGCCCCAGATTTCAGCAAGCTTGTGGCTCAATGCTTTGCTCATTTTCTTCCTCCCGACCAAGTGACCGAGTTGGCTGGAGACGAGCTCTTGCTTACGCTTCCTGCCTTGCTCGCCAGGCCCGCATGCCTCAAAGGCCTTGACGAAGTGGTGTGGCGTGCGCCAGCGTTTCTGAATCTCAAGCGCTCGCTCCCCGGTCACGCCCCGTGTCGTCATGAGCATTTTCAAGAAGACGTCTCGTAACGTCATGAGTTCGGATTTAGACGACAAGGAGGAAAAAACAGCATAGGTAACGTAATATCCCTGAGACGGCTGAGTGTGACGCAGCTTCTCCAGCAAAGGCAAATAATTTTGCGCCGTGATCAACTTTGAAGGAATGACACGTAAGGTCTGCTTCTCGTATTTTTTCTTCAGCATCGCCGTTAAGCGAGACAAGTACTTAACAGTCTCGTCCATTTTGCTTGTTCTTTTCACAAAAAAGCCGTTGACGACCTGCGTGGACGCTATGGCGGAAGAAACAGCCTCCTCATATCTCTGCCAGGTCTGAGGGTCAACGGACATGTCTTCAATAATGTAGATGACGTTTTTGACACCGGATCGTTTCAGACGGAACTTTTGCTCGTGGAATCGCCCGTCCTTGATACTTCCAATCAAGTCGTCCAGGCGTTTGCGCTCCACAATCCAGTCCAATACGACCTCGTCACCTTCAGCTCCCAATTGCTGGAGCAGTGAAGGATCGTGACACTTGGCGATCCACTGTGCATCGCCGACTTCGAGGCTTCTCATGATGGGGGTCGCATTTTGCTTGGCGAGTTCATCTTGCATGTAGTCACGATCCGTCTTGGCTCTCACCTCCCGGACGTCCAAGACCAAACGCACCGTAAATGATCCCGGAGGTAGCGTAATAGGATTGAAGTTGGGCAACGCGTCATCGGTTGTGACCTCATCTGTCGCATGTCGCTCGAGATCTTTGGGGCTGGTGGGTTCTTGGAGAATCACCACGTCAGGGGAACGGGATCGCTCAGTCAGAGGTCGTGCGGCAGCCTCATGTGCTTGTGATCGAACAGCCTCCGAGGTTTGGGCCACGTCTCCTTGCATGTCGGCAGCAAACTGGCGGGTTTCTTTGATTCGTCTCGCAACCTCCCATCCGTCATCGGTCAAGGCATAGCGTCGCAAAGGTCTACCTCTCTCATAGACAAGCTCCTTTTGAATCAACGTCTTCATGGAGTTCCAGGCTGTGTAGAATTTTGTCGGATCATTGGGGGCGGTAAAGGAGGAGTCGCAGTGCGGTTGTGATACCTCAATCAGCTCTGATTTGGTCATGCTCGACGAAGCATCGTCGGGGAGAGATGCTAAACCAATCAGCAGAGCATAGGCCCCAGAACGAAAGCTGGGAATGTACGGTTTGGGCTGCTTGGCCTTGCGCTTCTTGATCGCTGGGCCATCCTGTGCGGCTTGAGCCTCCTCCCTCTGCGCTCTTTCGGCAGCTTTCCTCACTTGAGGGTGCTCGGGCATGGCGAGTCCATTTTCACGGCAATGCGCCTTGAGCTTGTCAGTCAGGCGCTCGCACAACTTGACACCGAAGCCCTTCAGTTGTTGCAATTCGGAAGGGTGCTGGAAAACAAGAGGACAGGATTTGAGAGACTGGTAGGCGTTGCGATAGGTGGTGACGCCCTTGGAGTTTCGCTCTCGAGCAGTGTCGAGCCATTCTTTGACCCACGCAAGTAACTGCGGATTGGCGCATTGCTCTTCGGCCATGTTTAGAAGACGTAAGACATGGAGAACTTGTGCGATTCTCAGCAAGCAAAATAAGTGGTGAGAACTTGGAGGGCGAAGGGCGAAGCAAGATCAGCAAGGATTGTGTCGACGCACGAATGCCCCCAAGAGGAAAAAAAAAAGACAGGAGAAAGGTAGCAAGAGAGCAGGAAAGAAAGAAAGAAAGCACGGGAGGAAGCGACAGAGGAGAGCGCGCGGAGACGGTGCAGCAACGGTGATGAAGATGGCCAAGCTCAAGCAAAATGGCGAACTGGCGAACCTCGGGATGCTCGTCACGTCAGCAGGCAAAAGGACTGATGCGTCTTGAACCGGGGCCGGTTGACGAAGCGACACGAAAGCACGTGATTTGTAGCACGTGCTTTAGCAGCAGGTAGACTGCATGTGGGGCCATTACTGGGGGTGTCCTGGGCCGCCGAGAGCCGCCTCACAATCTCCGGTCACAATGACGTATCCCAAATCCCCACCACCCGTACCAGCTCTTGGATCTCCTTCTGTTTCTCGTGGCGGGGGGTGTAAGTGGGGGGCCTCTAATCTGCCCAATCCGACACCCGACAGCAACAAGCAACGCTACTGTCCCTCTGCGGCTGGTGCTGATGGTGCTGCAGGTGAGACCGAGATGGCGTGTCATTGGACTGTGCTGGCGGTGTGGACGACCAAAGGCAGCCACATGCAGACACAGCACAGTGCGACGAGCTTCCCGGCCCGAGAGATCAACGAACAGATGCATAAGTACCTACCGATGGCTGCCGTCCGCATTTATTCGTGTGGGGCAGGGAGGCGTCGGCGAAGCTCGTGTTTGCTTGCCGGCACATGCCTGGTCGTCGTCCCCTCATTGTCTATTGTTCGGGAACTCCATCTTACCGCCCCTGCGGCGGCAGGCGTTGATGGGCACTACGTACATCCATATGTTTAAGTACTTTACACACTTACCTAAGAGGTATGTACACACATATTCTTGATGTACACAGGTACGCGGCCCAGACACAGGAGAGGCCTGGTGTCGCACACTGCCCGCACACCCCGCACGCAACAGCCCAATCAGAGCCGCGTCCGGCGTGCTGAGCGCTGAACAAGCCCGGGCCGGGACCCCCCCCGGACCCCCTGAACCCCACCATCAACCAGCGTTCCAGCGTTGCAGCGTTGCAGCGTTCCAGCAGTCCAGCAGTCCAGCAGTCCAGCAGTCCAGTTAGTGACTGGAAAAGACGCTGCACAGCATCCATGGCACGAACGAAGCACCGAGGTGCTCCTGCACGTCCTGCGTCAAATGGCTCAGCGCTTCGCTTGCCTCGTTCCACAACCAACCAACCAATCCAGCAGGCGCTGCGTTTCCCTTGCATTCCTATCCAATCTCCCATCATCGACCCGGCCTCAGTTCCAGCTTTCCCCCGTCGTGAGTGCCCAACAACGGTTCCCATCGACTACGCAGTCCCAAGCATCAACCAACTCGCCGCCATCGTCCCCGAGATACCCAAATCACAGATACCCCACCACATCCAGATTCCCAGACACACGACAACTACCCAAGTACCTACCTCGTGGCCTGGAAGGTACTTGGCTGCCCAGTACCTGCTACCCGCCTGCTTGCTTACCTTGGGCAAAGCACTTTGCCTACCCACTCAAGTAGTGCCTACTACGAGACGGCCTCGACCATGGATGAAAAGATCCTCGCGGCCTCGGCCAAGTATCCCATTGTTGCCGGCCGGACCTACCAATATGGCACGGCAGGCTTTCGGATGAGGGCTGATTTGCTTGCCGGCGTGTCGTTCCGCGTGGGATTGCTGGCCGGTCTGCGCAGCCGCAAGCTCAATGGCCAGGCCATTGGTGTCATGATTACTGCCAGTCACAACCCGCCCGCCGACAACGGCGTCAAGATTGTCGACCCCTTGGGCGAGATGCTTGAGAAAGAGTGGGAAGCCTATGCGACCAAGCTGGTCAATTGCCCTACAGACCAAAAACTTCTCGACGCCTACAAGGCCCTGGCTGCTGAGCTCAGGATCGACCTCGACAGCCCGGGCCGTGTCGTCTATGGTCGTGACACCCGTCCATCTGGCCACACACTTGCTATTGCTCTGGCGGCCGCCCTTGACGCAACTGCAACTGAATACACCGACCACAAGATCCTGACAACGCCCCAGCTCCACTACATCACCCGCTGCATCAACACCGAGGGCACACCAAAGGCCTACGGTGAACCCAGCGAGGTCGGCTATTACAAGAAATTCGCCGATGCCTTTGTCCGCGCTCTCAGAGGCAGGAAAATCGCCGGTCCACTCATGGTCGATTGCGCCAATGGTGTTGGCGGGCCCAAGTTCTCCGAAATGCTCAAGTACATTCCCAAGGACGTTACCGGTTTCGACGTCAAGGTTGTCAACGACGATGTGCTTCAGCCCGAGCTCCTCAATCTTGGTGTAAGCAGCAAATATTCGCAAAATGAACTCCCTCGGATTCCAGCCCTTAGACGCCCCGTGCTGCCCCTTTCCCCTTGTATGTCTCGTGTGGAAACTGCTTGCTAACCTGTCAACTTGGGAAAAAAAAAGTGCGGTGCCGACTTTGTCAAAACGAAGCAGCGACCCCCCGAAACCCCCATACCCGAAGCTGATATTCGTTGCTGTTCCATGGACGGCGATGCTGACCGCCTAGTATACCACTGGCTCGATCCCATCTATGGCTTCTTCCTGCTTGACGGAGACCGGATCGCCACTCTATGGGCTCACTTCATTGTTGACCTTCTTGAATCCGCCGGTCTGACAGGCCGCTTGGAAATGGGAGTCATCCAAACTGCCTACGCCAACGGTTCAAGCACCACGTACCTCCGAAGGCGTCTGTCTCTTCCTGTTGTGTTTACCCCTACCGGTGTGAAGTATTTGCACTATGCTGCCTGCAAATTCGATATTGGTATCTACTTTGAGGCGAACGGCCATGGGACGGTTGTCTTTTCAGAGGACGCCATCACCGCTTTCCGTGAGACGGAACCTCAATCGCCCGCGCAAAAGGATGCCCTCGAAACGCTGGTCGCAGTCAGTGATTTGATCAACCAGGCTGTTGGAGACGCGTTTTCCGATCTGCTGATGGTGGAGGTCGTACTGGCTCACAAGGTTTGGACCATAAAAGATTGGAATGAGACGTATAAAGACCTTCCCAACCGTCTTGTCCGGGTCGAAGTTGGCAACAAGGACCTTTTCCGCGCCTATGACGCGGAACGACGTCTCAGCCACCCTCCCGGCGTGCAGGACGAGATTGACCAGATTGTTCGGAAGTACAACACAGGCCGCGCATTCGCCCGTGCCAGCGGCACCGAGAATGTCTGCAGGGTCTACGCCGAAGCCGCCACTCATTCCGAAGCGGAAGAACTCTCCCACAAGGTGGCTTACATTGTCAAACAGTTTGGATCGTAGAACTTTTTCTGAACTCGGATGACTGATAGCCATGGAAGAGGAATTTATTTATTCTCTGGCAAGGAGCGAGAGAGGAGAACAACAGCAACAATAGGAATGAGAAATGACGTGATGGATTTTCGGATGAAGACGATTTAGCAAACGAACACTCCAGACTTGACATCCAACCATACCCAAGAACGAGACTGGGCGGACGATTTCGAGAGGGGAGAGGGAAAAAAACAAGCTCGGTGTGCCTGCGTGCCTGCGTGTTTGTGTGTTTGTGTGTTTTGTGTGTTTGTGTGTCGCCCGCGGATGACATGGCCTGTCTCATGACTGGGGGAAAAAAAAGTCCAACTACCGACCACTTGGTCTGTATTTAAAACAGAAAGAAAACAAAATGACATGACATAAGCCCGTGTTGCCTTCTATCTTTTGCCTTTGCGGTCTCACGCGGATGCGTGACTCTGTATCCGAATCAGCCCGAGGGAGTCCGAGTGATTGCATCGGCTGTGGATTCATGTCTTGGTCTGGGTCGTCAACGGCATGACATGCATGGTATCGTGACTCGAGTGCTACGTTTTTTTTTTAAGAAGATCATGATGTTTTTTGTTTATTTAATTTTTTTCCTCTTTTCTTTTGTACGTTTTCCCTTTTTTCTTTTTTTCTGGCCATCACCACGTTTTTGTTTCCGCCCCTTCTCCCGCCAAGGAACTCCCGCTTCTCTTTCCAGCTTCACTTTCCAGCTCAACACATGCGGTACGTGGCCTGTCCGGAGGATGATCGCGTGGCGTCGTCAGTCTGGAAGTCGTACTGGATGTCAATGTCCAGGTCACGGCGGTTCTTGGCGTTGGGCTTGACCACGAGGTGGCACGAGATCTCCTCGCCGGTCTGGACGGTCAGGACGTCCTTGAAGTAGAAGACGGTCTGCTTCCAGTGGGTATATTTGGTGTGGGGACCGGTGGAGAAGCGGATGGGCTTGTGGCACGCGGTGAAGTCAATGTCGAACCAGGACACGAGGGCGTGGACGAAGTCGTCGCGCTTGATGGAGATTTTGAAGGGCGTGCTGAAGGCGAGGTCGGCCACGGTGCATGTGTAGAGGTCGAGGGTGAGGACGGGGGTGGGGTCCGTGACGACCGTCTTGAGGTCTACGGTGTCGACGAGGGGCTCGGACAGGGCCGTGTCCTTGAGAGGCGTGTAGTCGAAGCCGTAGACGTTGTCCCAGACTACGATGGATGTGAGCAGAAGGTGTCAAGGATCGCGGGTGGGCGGCTCCAAGTGGAGGCAGGACTTACATCCAATCTTCTCTTCCTTGTAGTCGCCATCCTCGATGCCGGCAAAGAAAATGGTTGCCTTGTCGGGGAAGATAAGGCCGTCCTTCTCGAGGTACTTGTCGCGGGCATACAGGACAGTATCCAACATGCTCTCGTAGAGGAGAAAATAGCCCATCCACTCGGAAATGATAATGTCAACCTTGGGGTAGGGTAGCTCAATCTCCTCCATCTTGCCCTGGATCAGGGTGATTTTATCTGACAGACCATTGACCTTGACGATCTCACGGGCCTTGAAGATGATGGAGGACATGTCGACACCGATGACGTGCTTGGCACCGGCTTTGGCGGCGAACCTGAAGGGGTAAAAAAAAAAACATTGTAAGCGCTGGGGAGGATTTTTTTTTCTTGTCTTTCTCAAGTATATAGTAGCGGAAACGGTGGACTCCGAATCGTGGTAATAGACCTTGGATTCGTCGCAGAGGGTTCAACGCCAGGGGAGCCCTGCATTTCTTTGCGTGTTTTCCTCTTCTTCCTCTCTTTCTTCTCCTTTTCTGGAAACATACATGGATAAAATGGCGGTACCGCAGCCAACATCGAGAACAACCTTGTCCTTGAAGAGGTGCTTGTTCTGCACAATGGCGTTCATGTAGGATCGAGTACGAACTTCATCTTTCTGTTTGATATCCGAGGGGGGGGAAAAAAGAAAAAAAGAAGAAGGCAGTCAAAAGTCAGCCTCTCCTGAAACGGGAACGACAAAGCCCAGCGCGATGGGGGGCAAAAAGAGGAACAAAATTTCACTGTGACGGCCACAAGTCGTGTAACACTATTGTTTTTTTTTTTTTTTTTTTTTTTTTTTTTTTTTCTTGTTTTTTCCTTTGTTTTTTCCTGCCGGTGGCGTGGCAGTTTGTGCAACAAGCGCAGCGCAGCACAGCAAAGCGGGGGAGGGGTAGCACAAGCTCACCAGCATTTCCTCGTGGATACCTTTTTCTCGCACGAGCGCGAAGATGGTCAGTCCACGTCCAGCGACAAGCCCAAGACAAGAATGGAGTCTAATACAAGGCACAAGGAGAATGGAGGCCGGGAAGGAAGGAAGGTGCAGAAGCGCTGGTGATGCGTCGTACCATGGTGATCGTAGCTAAAAGAGTTTTGTCCGTTAGCACCTGGACGGCTGTTCTGCCCGATTGAAGATGGCTCAAATGCAAAAGTAGACGCAAGCGATGAAAAGTCGCCCAGAAAATAAAAAATAAAAAATAAAAAAATAAAGCACCTCTTGAAGTAGTGCTGCTCGCTGTGCGCGAGAGCCTTCATACGCTCTTCGGCGAGCTCAATGTCCGTCTTGTCGCCGCTCATGGTGGACTGAGTGGCTCGCGCAGGACGAAACACGCAAAAAAAAAAAAAAAAAAAAAACACCGAGGCAAGTGTGCACCGAGAGAAGCGGATTCTGCCGAGCTCCAAGCAGACACCAAACGGCTGCGGGACAGGGACAAGGAGGAGACTGGAAATGGCAGATCGCGAGGAGCAAGATGGCGGCGCGGCAGAGCGTGAGATGGGCAGCTTGCAGGTTTTGTCCATTTTTGTCGGGCAGAAAACAAATAAATCCCCGTCACCGCCCTTGCGCCGGGCTGCTGTCTCTGGACCCTGCACGCAGCCCGGATGGACCAATCAATCCACGTCTGGCCTGAGCGGCCCGCCCGGACTAGAAGAAACAGAGGCGGCGCCGGGCGCCAGGCGCCAGGCGCCACGGCGAGATTCGTGCCAGCGTGGACGTGGAACTGTGAGTCCAGGTAATCCCGAACATTTTCCCATACAACTGTGGTGTAAAATGTTCGGAATTACTTACGACCCACTAAAGCAAGAGGAGGAAATGCTTGCGCGGTCCATTACATTGTATATAAGTACAGTATGTACATGGCACCTCAAGTAGATGCCCCGACACCAAAGGCTGCCTACCTGAGTACCTACTTGACTATGCAGAATCATACAAGCAATGAATCCAGGTCCTGAAAAACATGGCCGACCCTGCTCGCTTCAGCCTGCACTCGACTGGTGGTTGTTGCACTGAATGGCATATTGACGATAATGTATCAACTTCCTACGGCAGCCGCCCCTTGCGACCAATCAATGTTTCCCTTGCCCGGACCGTTCCCTTTTTTTTTCAATATCCTCATCTCGGTATTTCTGTTTTGGCCCTTCAAGAACGCCTGCCAACGCCGTTGCATGCGATAAAGAAAAAACAAATACCGGCAATATTCGGACCCACTGAGACTCCCTTCTTCTTTGTTCTTCCTTCCATTTCTTCTCCTGCCTTTCTCGTCTTTCTTCTACACCAGCAGAACGCTGTTGACGCAACCCTCATTCTCGGGATTGTTGGTAATCTGCGCATAGCGACCCCAGACAACCTTTCCACCAGCCGTCACCAAGCCCAACTCGCTGACATTGACCTCGATGATTGTACCCTTTGTCAAAACACCCAGCTGCGTGTACAGAGGATTCTGCGGGTTCTTCTTGACGCCAATGATGGGCAGCTGCACAGTCACGCCGAGCTCGGGATGAGTCGTGTTGGCGTGGCGGTACCGCAAGCCCATTGGTCGAATGAAGCGCTCGTACTTAGGATTGCGTCTGGTAAAGTCCGGTCCAACAAATGTCGGCTTCGTAATCATTCGCTTCCAAGCCTTCTTCTGCGTCTTCTTGCCCGTCTTGACAACGCTAAACATCTCCTCCTCGCTGATGCCGCGCACCTTGGGCAAAGGCACCGCAAACTTGGCTGCCTTCTCGGCTCGCTTGTTCTTGATGGCACTACTGAGGGCCTTGGCGGACGATGGGTTCGTTCGATCGAGCAGATACGAGGGCATGGGCGTGGAGGGTTCCTTCTCGTCGGCCGTCTTGACGTTTCGCTCCTCGTGTGCCTTGATCTGCTTCCTCATCTGGATCTTCTCCTTGTGGCGCTTCTGCTGATGCAGTTTCGCCCGAAGACCGCGCAGGTTCTGGGCATCCTTGGAGGCCTTGTGGCCCTCGCGGGCGGTTCTCTTGCGGGTTCGTTCTTCATGATCCAAGCGGCGACCGTGCAGCTTGCGCCACCTTTCCATGTACTCGTTTTGAGGCTATCGAAAAAAAGCGTTGGAAATTTTGTACTTTTATTTGTTTTTATTTGTTTTGTTTTTTTTTCTTTTTTATTTTCATCTCTCTCGCAACAGCAACCTCCAAGGATGGAAAATAATACAAACGTACCATATTGACAGTGTTCCCGTAGGATCGGGGCCTTGGGACTCTTGACTTGTCTCTTGGACAGGAGTGTGGATTTGAAGTTGAGATTTCGCCTCGACCCGCCCTCCGAAAAGATGGGAAAAAGAAAGAGACGTCAAGCCATTCGCCCGAGGCGCCCCACAAATCACTCCCACCTGGAAGGCGTCCGGCTATCGGCGCAACGCTTCTCCGGCTCTTGGAACGCTCGCTTCCCTAGACTTTTTCCCATGTTCCGAGTTTGTCGATAAGCAGCAGCCATTCGAGCTCGGCTCGACGAACCCTCGACGACAGACAAAGCCGCGCACTCTTCGCCTGTGCCAGTTGGGGGGGAGAACAGAACTTCCAGATTTGCCCGACGAAATAGACGTCCGTCGCCGAGTCGTCGCCGCCATGAGCAGAGCACTTTTGCGCTCCATCCTGGAGCTCCGGCCTCCCACACCCGCACACCACACCACGACTTCATCAACGAGCCGCCTCGCCGCGCTGTCCATCCACGACGGCTTCCGCGTCCGCGCCCGCACCTTCACCAGCTCGACGCCCATGATCGACCCGCCCCAGCCGCCTCACCCCAAGAACGCGCCCAACCCGACCGAAAACCAGGTCCGACCGCTGGCCTTCAAGAAAAGCCACCCCTCGCCGCCGCCGACGCCCATCCAAGACTCGGTCAAGAACCTGCTGCCGTTCCTGGCCGCCCAGCCGGGCCACTACATCACCGTTCACATCCACGGCTTCCCCTACCTCGTGCAGCAGGGCGACCAAATCCGACTCCCCTTCCGCATGCCGGGCGTGCTGCCCGGCGACGTTCTGCGCCTGAACCGCGCCAGCATCCTCGGCAGCCGCGACTACACCATGAAGGGGGCGCCGCATATCGACGAGCGCGTGTTTGAGTGTCGGGCCACGGTCCTGGGCGTCGAGTCGGAGCCCCTGCGGATAAAGGTCAAGAAGAAGCGGAGGCAGCGGCGGATGAGGCAGGCCAAGAGCAAGCATCGCTATACGATTTTGCGCATCTCTGAACTCAACATCAAGACCCTCGACGAGGAGGATGGTGTGGATTAAGAATTTTTTTTATCTCCGTTTGCAAATGAAGGATGTCGATTTCCGAGGGAGGCACGCCGAGGAGCCTCAACAGAAAAGGCGTTTTTTTTTTAATTCACAAGCTGAATGGAAGGAGGGTCTCCGAGTGTGGAGGGGAGAAAACGGAAAAGACGATAATCTCCCCCATCCCTGTTGTATAGTCACAACAGACAAGGAGGTCGTCATGATGTTTTCCGGAACATGTATCATTATCAGCTCCGCGCTGACTTGTACAAATAAATAAAAAAAAAAAATCACGCGTGCTTCTTGTGTATTTTTGAAGCCTTATGTTCGATTGAGAATTGATACGCATCGAACAACGCACGTTTGGAGCCCGACGCGAACAGATTCATCCAAGGACCACACTCTGATGTGCTTCTCATCACGATCGGCATCGCACAACACTCGATTTATCCCCTGCGAAGAGGCGGAAAAGAAGGACCATGTCCGCGCAAGCACCCAGCATGTCCTCTGCAGATCTCCATCTTGCGAGGCCAAGTATGCTCCGTCGACAAGGAGTAATAGGGAAACGAAACAGCCATGTTTGAATAACCGTGAAAAATCGTGTACTGGTTTTTTATCCGCGGAGTATTTCTTTGGTTTTTCTTTGGTTTTTCTTTGGGTTTTCTTTGGTTTCTTTGGTTATTCTTTAGTTTTTTTTATTTTTGTCGCGTTGGGAATATACGTGTACAACAAAGTCGAATGGCTACACACATAGACAAAACTTCAAATAATATCCATACAACGCTACATGCTACACAACGCCCAACCAAGACAAACCCCCAAGATGCAAAAACACCATTCCCGCCTGCTTTCCCTCCCCAAAAGAACACCACATGGGCATGAGTGAAAACCGAACCAAGAGGGAAACTGTAGGGATGCAAAAAAAACGCCTCTACTCCTGATATATGTACATGGTATGCCCTCCCAATTCCAACCAGAGTGGTCGTCCTTGTTTCAACTTCTCATTTCCCCGTTTCCGTCCGGGGAGATTTGCTTGACAAACAAAAAGTGCAGGTCCGATCCAAGGGATGATGTTTTTTGTATTCAATTCAACACGGCATTATGTTTATGTATATTATTCCGAAATCTCCGAGTCGGCTGACTGTGGTCTTCTTTCTATTTTTCCTGTGGTCGAGATGAAAGTAGAAAAGGAAGAGAAAAGCAAAAAAAAAAAGGGGGAAAGGGGTGGAGGGGGAAAAAATCATCATATACGGCCTGCCATGGATTTGCGTATGCTTGTCCAGTACGCCTGCGGCCAGCCGTTGGCGCTCTCCGCTTCGGTGGGCATCCTCTCGCGGCATCTGGAGACGACGCTTTGGATGATCCTGCCGAGAAGCTCCTCATCAATGGGAAGAGCCTTGTCGTTGAATTCAACGGGGTATAAGAATGGATCGGTCACGTGAAGTAATTCTTCGCACGTGGGTCGCATGTGAAGATCTCGGTTTAGACAGCGCCTCATGGTCCGGATGAGTGAGGCCGGGACGGAAACTCCTCCCACGGCACGGGACGGGAACTCGATTGTGTGATCCCAGTTGATAATGGCTTGGCACCGCGCCATTTGGTTGGCAATGTGTCCAAAGGGCGGTAGTCCGTAGACCATCTGGTAGAGGATGCAGCCGAGGGACCATATATCACTGGGCTTGCCGAGCTTGACGAGCTTGGGACGGCCGGGCATGCGTCCTCCGCGAGGGTTGTTGGCGTCCATCAAGGACTCGGGCGACATGTAGCTGGGGGTGCCAACCTGCGTTTCGCGATGGACATTGACGGTCTCGTCTGTCTGGATGGCATTGGCAATGCCGAAATCGATCAGCTTGAGACGCCCCTGCACAAGCACAAAGTTGGCCGGCTTCAAGTCCGAGTGGACAACGTCGTGTTGATGCACTGACTGCAGGCATTCTAGCATTTCTTTCCAGTAAAAGCGTACAAATGCCGGATCAAACTTGGCCGATTCCGGATTCTGTCGGGAGGTGAGGAGCTTGTTCAAGTCTAGTTCACCCATCTCCATGAGCTGCAAGCTTCTTGTTAGCACGAGGACGACAAGAATGTTTCTTCTCTCATGCCCACCACAACACATACCAGAGTAAGAACCTGCTTCTCCGAGTTCATCTCGTGATCATACAAATCAATCACTCGGTCGACACCCTTGAGCCTGGCAAGGAGGTCAATCTCGCCCCTATAGCCTCGGATGGTGCCCTCGTCGGCATTCTCCAGGGCCACCCGCTTCAAGGCAAACATCTTGCCGTTCTCGGCCGTGACTCGGTACACCTTGGCGCTGCCGCCCCTGCCGAGGCACTCCAGTCTGGTGTAGCATTTCCCATTCACTCGGAGAACGTTTCGGCGCTGCTTGGCTTGGGTAGTGGTGGCCGCCCCGGCCGAGGATGTCGCGGCATCCAAAACGGACATTTTCGGGGGTGGCGGCGGAGCCGCACGGTGCGGCGTGTTGTTGGCTATCGAAGCAAGAGGGCGTCGCTCTGGTGACGCAGCAGGTTTGGCGCTGCCGAGGTCGGCCTCGACACTCAGAGGCCGGACGCTGGGCTTGTGGTGCTCTGATGCGGGCTTGGCCGGTCGTTTGAAGGTAATGGGATACTCGTTTTCCTGATCATGGATCGAAGGCATCTCGATGCGTTTGGGGAGCATTTCTTCCGGCACCGTGATGTGGTCGTCGTGCCGAGCCTCAAACTGCACGCCACGAGACGAGCGTCTTGAGGAGCCCAGATCAGCAATTTCCATGGCCGGGATATGTCGTCTGGAGCCGGCTCGCGAGGCACTGCCGCTCACAGGGCTGCCCGAGTTGAAGTGGTTGGCTTCGTGGTACACCGATGCTTCGGGAACGTCATCGGCCGCTTGGTTCTCAGCCTCGACGCGAGGTGCAGCCAGCTCACCCTCGCCTTGTGCTTCACCCTCCTCGCTCTGACGCCGCCGGCCTCGCCTGGCCGGCCCGCTCAGGAAGCTCCCGGACAGCTTGCCGACTCGCTTGATACGCATGGAGCTTTGTGGATTCAAGTCCTCGGGACGGGCTCGCGTCGACGGATAGCGGGAGGCACTGCCGTGGCCGTCGGGGTTTCGCGCACCTCCCTCGGGTGCTTCCGAGCGGTCGTACTCTGCCTCGAGGTGGGAATGATCCGCCACGGATCGGTCCAGGTTCGATCGACCGGAAGACGAAGGCCCGGAGGAGCTCATTCGGTTTCGCTTGGCCGAGGATCCAAGGGCTATTCGCACGACTCTCTCGCCGTGCGACGGCGTGTTGACTTCCATCCGCGGCTCGCGCGAGAGCTGAGACTCCTGATCCGTCGGCTTCTCGTGACTGCCAGTGCGGCTGGGCGGAGGAACGGAAGACCGCTCGCGCTGTGCAGCGCCACGAGATGTTGATGTCGAGCGTCGACCTCCAGGTCCCATCTGACTGAGGCTGTTGTGTGGATTGCCGCCCAAACGCACCACCCGCTTCCTAACGGGACTCGCCTCTTGGCTATGGCTCGCCTGGTGGACTTTGACGGCTGGGTCATCGTTGTTGGACGGCAGACCCGGCTGCGCGCCCGGCTGCGCACTTCCCGAACGTAAATGTCGCCGGTCCTGGGCGCTGGTAGCGGCCGTGGAAGAGATGTTGTTCAAGGCACTGGTTCGTCTTCGCGTCACAGGCGCCGAGGGCATAGACTTTTCCGCAGGCTCGGGTGCACCGTCTTGCAGCAGTGCCTTGGTGAGAGCAGATAGCTTCATGGGCACGGGAATTTCGTCCTCGGAGCTATCATCGTGGAACTGTTGTTGATGTGGAGATTGGCTTGCCGGAGCGGCCGGAGCAGCAGCCACTTGACTCTCGCTCCTGCTGGGCATTTGCCGTGGCAAGGGCCGCCGCACAGCTTGGCGTTGTGAGGCTCTCCGGACAGGGCCGGCCGTGGCCATTGGTGTTGGCGATGCAGTCGCCATTGGAGACGCGTAGTCTGGTGAGAATTGAGAAGACGCGACACTGTGTTGTTGCAAGGGTCGAACGGCGGAGAAGCGATTGATCGGGTAAGCAATGTCGGGCTCCGCGTACGTGGGAAAAGCTCAGAAGCTCAGAAGCTGACCATGACCCCGAGCTCCCATGAATCGCGAAGGGGCCAAGAAAAAAAAAAGACTTGTTGTAGCTGATGCTTCCGTACTGGCTGTACCAGACCTGAAATTGTCGAGGCAAGGGGATGGGCGGGAAGGGGAAGGGCTTGAGGCCTTGCACGCTACATTATTTTGGGCGGGGACGGTTCAGCCAATGGGGGCGCGGCGGGTTGCTCTGGGCAACGGGCCATGGCAGGCGACGCAAGTGGGGCCCGAACAAAATGGAGGAGCAAGGCAAAGCAAGGCAGGAACGAAGGTACTTAGACGGAGGGCGACGCGGGTGAGTCGGTGGGACTCGGCGAGGTGGTCGAGCAGAAACGAAAAGAAGATGCACCAGACGGAGAGCGAGCGAGAAATAAAGAAACGAGAACAGGCCCGTTCTTCTTTCCTCCCGCGACCTCCTATTGCGCATGGCGCCAAACCTGCCGTGACCCGAGCTAGTCGAGCGGCGAGCCCATCCTGCTCCGAGTCCGCCGAATGACGGACGCAGGGCCCAGGGACTCGGACAACGCCCACCAGACCAGACAGACCAGACAGACCAGACAGACCAGACAGACCAGACAGACCAGACAGACCAGACAGACCAGACCCCTTCGCTCCTTCCCTCCCCGCACTCTCTGTCTCGTAGCCTCGCAGTCTCTCTGTCCCTTTCTCGTCCGCACGAATCCTCGCCCTCGCTCTCGCCCTCAATCTCGCTCCTTCTTCGCTTGGCTCCATTCCCATACCCTCCTCCCTTCTGCATGCCTTCATGATGACGGCGCAAAAGGGGCGGGCCCAGGGCGTGCTCCTCGTCCTCGGCCTCCTCCTGCTGCTCTTTTCCGGCGCGGCGCATGCCTCGGTCGGAGACCGCTCGCCCGCATTTCGCCAGTGTCTCGAGGTTCGTCATTTCATCCTCTATGCTTTCGCCGTCAGACATGTTGCCTCCCGTGGCCCACGTGTCCCCGTCGCATTCTGATCGTCATGGCAGGTTTGCAAGTCGGAAAACTGCGGCTCCGGCAAGGCGCACACCCCAATCCGTAAGTCCATACTCGATCCTCGATTCCAGAGCCGACTCCAAATCCTACAAGAAGAAGAAGAAACAATCGGCAAACGGCAACCTCGGAAAGAAAGAGACAGACGGCTTTGAGAGAGGCGTGGAGAGCATAGCATAACCCCTCAGGCGTCACAGCCGCCCGAGAGAGCTAACACGTCGTCTTGCCGACAGCTCTTTCCCGCCGGCTGCTCCTCTGGAACTGCGCTTCCGAATGCGACTATACGTGTCAGCACATCGTTACGGCGCAACGCGTCGCGGCCCACGAGCCCATTGTCCAGTTCCATGGCAAATGGCCCTTCTACCGCTTCCTCGGCATGCAGGAGCCCTTCAGCGTGCTCTTCTCCCTCGGCAACCTCTACGCGCACTACAACGGTCTCGGCAAGGTTAGGCAGCGCATCCCCGCCGGCTACTCCCTGCGACCCTTTTATGTGCTCCTCGCGAATATTGGCATCGCCAGCTGGGTGTTTAGCGCCATCTTCCACACCCGCGATTTCCAGCTCACCGAGGAGCTGGACTACTTTGCCGCGGGCGCCTACGTCCTCTACGGCATGTACTACACGCCCATCCGCATCTTCCGACTCGACCGGCCTAGCCCCCGGCGGAGAAGCGTCCTCCGTGCGTGGACACTGTTCTGCGCCTGTCTGTATCTGTGCCACGTGGGCTATCTCAAGGGCGTGCGCTGGGACTACACGTACAACATGGCGGCCAACGTCATGGCCGGCATAGTACAGAACATCCTGTGGAGTTGGTTCAGCATCACAAGCTACCGGCGGTCCGGCAACCTATGGTCCATTGTGCCCGGTGTGGTGGTGGCATGGGTCATGGTGGCCATGAGCATGGAACTGTTTGACTTTCCCCCGTGGCTGGGCTGCATCGATGCCCATAGCCTGTGGCATCTCATGACCATTGGTCCTACCGTCTTATGGTACAAGTAAGCGGATTCTCGCAACACACACACACACACAGACAAAACATGTATATACGCGGCACAGCACCCCTTCTCCTTGTCCATGGGCTAACCCACATCTTCGTCCTAGTTTCATACTCAAGGATACCCAAGAAGATATAGCCGGAACAGAAAGATACAAGTCATAGCTGCAGCAAAGGTAGGGTCGTGGTCGAGGTGCGGTCACATGATGTCCCTGTAACGAGGAAACCGACTCGATATCGTGTCGGCCCAGAAACAACAAACACACGAATGGATAGCAGCCGCCGCCGACGGCAAGCCAGGCCACTCCGAGGGTTGGATGGAAAATCCAGATTGAAACCCAAGGGCCGATGGGTGGAAAACTAGGTAGCTCAATAGAAATGTACATTATTTTCTAGACAAGGAGGTCGCGTGGCCCCCGTACAACTGCTCACAACTGCCAACTGCAAAAAAGAAGGGGGTCTAAGCCCCCGGCGGTCCATGGATCCCGAGTGCCCACTCTTGTCCCCGACGCCCGCCCATCACCACGGGGCCAGGGAGCGCAACGGGCAGACGATGGCGGACATTGTACACGGGCTTTGGTGGATTCACGCGTCATGTGTTCTTTGGAGGAGTTGGTGTTGTATGAGGCTAATGGGGGAGGATTCCGTGATGGATCAATGCCCAGTTTGAGAAAGAGAGGAGAAAAGGAGAAGAAAAGAAAAAAGAAGAAGGAAAAGCCCCGTTTCACTCCTCGTTTATGCCAGCCAACGCCATGTACACACGATTTGCCTTTGATCCAATACAGAGAGAGACAGAGAGAGAGAAAGAAAAGACAAGAAAGACATGAAATCAAGTAAAACGTCGACTACACGGATACGGGCACTAATATGCATCCACCCCGTCGTCCTGGTCCTTGTTCCGTTGTTGGATTTTGGCAGACCCCGCAGCCCGGTGCATCAGGTGCTCAGCAAGTCTCGCACCGAAAGGCCGCGGACGTTGAAGCTCGGGTTCGTGCCACGCCTGTCGTTGTTGAGCATCAACAGTGCGGCGGTGGCCTCCTGGTCGAGGTCGGATTGGGGGTTCAGAGCAGGGCTGGTGAGGATCGAGGCCGACGCACTGTTCTGAACGTACGGGCCATACCGCTCGGGCCCAAAGGCGGGCGAGGCTGCGGCCGAGATGCTGAAACTGTAATGCCGTTGGTCCATCGAGGGAGACGAGTACGGGAGCTGGCGGAGACGCGCGTCGGCGGCTTGCAGGCCCGGGGAGATGGAGGAGGAGGAGGAGGAGGAGGAGGACAGTCGGTGAGCATGGTCCGGCGGCGCGGCGAAAAGAGGTGACGCCGAATCCGACTCAGACGTCATGTCGACATCTTCGGACTGGTGGTCGGGGTCGGCATGGAACGTCGGATGAAAATCTCGGATCGAGGGTAATGACCTGGCGTGCTCTGCTTCCTCGCCGCGGGCGTGTTCTTCACCCGGCTGCTTCTTGAGTTTTGACACACAATCCTCGAGATAGCGTACGTACTCGATTGAGTGCTGGTGACGGACGGGCCGTGCGCATTAGCAGGAAAGAATGGTCGGGGACAAGAAGGTGTGTCAGATATTCACTCACCTGAAGTATGGCAAGCTTGTGCATTTCACCAGTGCAGGCAGGTACCATGCTCTTGAGAAGAGCGAATTCTTCGTTCATCTTGCTGCGTCGTCTTCTCTCAATCAGGCTGTGAGCCGTCTTTCTAGCAATCTTGCGTCCTGCCGCGCTCGTGGCGCTGGTCTGCGGCTGCTGCTGCTGCTGCTGCTGCTGCTTCTTCTTTCCTTCCTGGGCTCCACTTGCATCGCCGGCGTTGTTGCTGGTGGTGTTGGTGTTGCCGCCGCCTTTGTTCGCTGCAGCCTTTGCCGTTCCCGTCGACGATGCCTTGGCGCCAGCTCTGCTAGACGTCTTGGTCGATGACGACTCGGCCGAGTCTCTCGGCACGCGGGGCTTCATCTGAATGATTTTTCTGGATCTGGTTGGGGGAGGAGGAAGGGCAAAGAGAGAATTGTGATTCTCCTTGCTGCTGTCCCTGGTGGCGGATGGTCGACGACGGGACTTGACCGTTTCAGCCGCCTGCATCGGATAGGTGTCGCGCGGCGATGAGGAGCTCAAGGTGGACTGATGGGAAGCCGGCTTGGAGGACAAGCCGTGCTGTGGTTCGCGGGGGGAAGAGCGCGACACATGATGGATCGCAGGCGGCGGTAGTTCAAAGGCGAGATGCATAGACGAGAGTTGATGGGCACCGTCTTTGCCCTGGATGTCGGTGGACGAACCGGGGGTTGGCGGAAGAGCCGGACGAGGCATGGCGAAATGGTGTGGGCGCGAGCCTTGAATGGTTACAACGGAGCGGGATGGACAACTGCCAATGTGGTTGTGTTGAAAGGATCGATCCAAGGCGGCCACCGGATACAGGCAAGCAAAGGTTGTATCCGCGTGTTACGTTGTGGTGAATCCTGGCCGAGGAGGAAGATGGACGTTTGCTTATCGGGCAGGTCCCGAGCCAGATACGTCCTGTTGGCCGGGCTGTCTGGGCTGGCTGGGCGGGATCGTGGGGATCGGAGGTGACTGGGGAAGCACAAGACTGCAAGCAAGGGGGGTCACGACGCCGGATCCCTTATCTTGCCCGGGAGGGGGGGGGGGGGGGCTTTGACCTTTGGGCCTCGGTTTGCTGATGGCCTGGTGGTTTTGGAGTCTTGAGGCCTTTCGGGCGTGGAAGCGCAGGAAGTCGGCCTTTTTTTGTGTCGTTGTTGCCGACCGGCGAGGCCAGCGCCTGGGTTGGACCCCGTTGGAAGCGCCGAGGTGTCAAAAGGTCCAAGACCTCGGCACGCGACCTGTGCTGGCTTCTCTTACTTGTCAGAGAGGCCGGGTTCGAGCAAAAGGCGGCCGACTGTGGACTCCCGAAGCGAGGGTGTATATGTGTATGTATGAAGTAGGTTTGTATGCTGCGCAAAAGCGTCCAATGCAGACGACAGACTGGAGCCAAGGCTCGACGCGAGCGAGGATGGCAAAGGCGCCGTTTCAAACGCGAGCGAGTATTTTGGACCGGCGACAAGAACACAAATGTCTCTGTGAAAAGGGCGGGAAAGGGGTCCAAGGCCAGCCAAAGGGAAGGAGGGTTTGAGAGCAGACGGGAGCAGACGGGAGCAGAAGGAAGACTCGTGTTGGGGAAGACGGCAGGCAGGCAGACAGGACGAGGATGATGGATAGAAAACGGATATCTGAAGACCTGGTGTGGCCTGGTGTGGCCATCCAGATTCAAGACACCAGACTCGGACAAGGACACGGCGCACGCACTTGGACGTCCAGGCCGTCCAGCCGTTCGGACGGTTCAGACGGTTCGGTTCAGACGGTTCAGACGACTTCGGACGACGAGGACGACGAGCATCAGCCCTCGCTCGCCGACCAGCAATGGCGGCATGAGCATGGGCATGGGCAGCAGCATGGGCAACAGCATGGGCAACAGCATGGGCAACAGCATGGGCAGCCCACCGGCGACGGCCATGAGGCCATTGACCAAGCGTTTTGGAGAAAATGGTCGCGTGCTCTCGGGGCGGCGAAACGAGTCCTGGCCAATGAGAATCCTGCCTTTGCCCATGTGCCTTCCGAATCGATCACGACGGGTGGGTGTGGCCTGGGTGTGTGGTCATTGTGGCCGGGGCGCGCGGTCTGGGCGTGGACCGCCTGACCTGCCTGGCCGGCTGCTCCTGCGTTTTTGGGGGGAGGGGGGGGAGGAAACCTGCCGGAGCCGGTGCAGATTGTCCACGACTGTTCATGATGGACTCCATCCATGGTCTTGGCTTGTTGACCGTGGCCCCTGTTTGGTCACGCGCGCGAGTGAGCAGTGCGAGTGAGCACGTGCTCACACAACAGGGAGAAGGAGAAGAAGGAGGGAGAGA
>SRPY01000538.1:0-23399 GCA_018360145.1 Claviceps africana
GGGGGGGAGAAAAAGAAACAAAAAAGAAATGAAAATAAAAGAAAGAAAGAACGAAGAAAGAAGAAAGAAAGAAAGAAAGAAAGAAAGAGGTATATAAGTAGACCAAAGCTGCCCCATCGTGCCTTGCAACAAAACAAAAATCAAAACCACCTACATCTTTACTATGCTCTTCCGAAACGGCCTTTTTGCCCTTGTGGCAGTCGCGCCTGCCTTAGTTGCAGGTGACAATTACGTTGAAGGCAAGGAGATAGGCTGGCGGTGGTGCAATCCTGGAACCGCTGGCGACACCGGATGCGAGCAGAATGGAATAAACACCTACTGCGTAAGATGGCGCTTTTCTCGTCTCTCCCTCTATATATACATGTGTACAGATATATTCTAACCTTTCCATGCTATACTAGTGCGGCAAAGTCAGAACCAATGAATTCAATATCCCGAGGTGGACGACTACTGTGTCAGAGAAGTGGAATGATGCAAATGACCACGGGAAGGGGAAGACGAGTAGCTGCTCTGATGGTCAGACTGACGGTCTAATCATGTGCGCCGCACTCATTCCTCCCGACGGCGCCCCCAACCCCCCCAACGGACCGGCTTAGGTGGTTTTCTTTTTGCCGCGGCAAGCGTCGACAAGCCCTGCTGCGACGCGCTCTCGAGGCGCCAGGAGCATCATGTCTTTGGCGGCGTCTGCTGGTAGGAGGCTGCGATAAAACTGGAGCGAATGCTAAGGGGGGAAACCTGCTTCTGAGGTAGAGATTATACATTTTCCAGTCTTAGGCTGTAATAGAGTGGGATATGTTGTATACATTGAGAGAGAAATGCTACGCGCCGCGGGGTTCCTGGGTTTCTCGTGGCCTGATGTCGCTATCCGGGACCTTCGGACCTCGCTGCTCCAAATATTCAGCTCATTTTCTCCATTCAACATATGATGGCGGGTACATCCAGGGCACCAAGTTCCCCATCTCGGACTACTCGATACATGGGCCACGTGCGAGATTTGCTGTGGCTGACATGCTGTCCTCCGTGCCGGCCGAGCTCTTGTAACCGACTTTATCTAGTCGACTCGGCAGCTAGCAATTACACAAGTATGTACATATGTATGTACATGTTTGTACATTTCATCCCCGCGTGGACTGCCCGAGCCGCGCTTCACCGGCTACATGTAGTTGCCATACTTGCGCTTCCACGGCCGAAAGACGAGCGCTGCGAGAGCCGGTGGTACCTCGCAACCGAGATGAGCGTCAAGGAACCTAGGAAGATTAGCGCTCTTCGGCTACAGTTGCTACCAGGGCCCCTTGCTAGGGATAACCTCTTTTACGTTATAGTGTTCTTCCTCAAAGTATAAAGGTTATGACACGCCAATTTGGACTACTGTTGTCTCAAAATTCCCCGCACATGTAGACATAAACAACCTAAGTGTCTGCGAGGTTAATGGCGTACAGGGCTGGGTTATGTGCGGCATTGGCCCTGCACCCCCAGAGGCAGGCAAGCCCCCTCAATAGCGGAAGGCTTGTGTAGTATCGTGGGTAATTTAGTTTAGAGGCTTACAATAAATATGTATACAAATATATATGTGTATATGTATATATATATTCACCTAGTATAGTTCAAGTCATTTTCAATATCGTAAGCTTCGCTGTAAAAGTAATATATTAATAATAAATAAAGAAAATGACAACGCAGCGCGGCATACATAGCGAGGCACGCGCGTAGTTGTTGCTGCTAATGCGTTTACGTACTCACCCTACTCTCGGCATCAAAGAGATCTAGCCGTGGGACCCGAGGAATGCCGCTATTTGTGTCGGCACAAGAAAGAACAACCCACACGGAAAGGCTAGGATGTAGCCCCCAACGAATTGAAGGTATCGTTTGAATAAAATCGGCACGCATGAAAAATCCATGACTAGCGGCCATGTCTGTAAGAGCTATCTAGGGGCAGAAGACCTCTTTATATCTTCTAATCAAATGATGCTCATTATGTCAAAGGGCTATATCCCTCTGCAGCCACCATGACTGAATTCCCAACCGTCTCCCTTCACACATTCCGCGTCAACCATCCGGCCCGACACACTAGCTAGCCGTGGACCCGAGGAGGAATGCCGCGATATGCAAAACATTAAACCTCTAGAGTTGAGAGGACGGGGCGTTGCCTGCATTTGCAGGTGGAGGGTCTAGCCGCAGTAAATGCTGCCCCGAACGGTGCCAATATAGCAGTTTGCACTATCGGCCGATTTTCCGATTATGTTGACTCGATTCGGGAACTGAGGACTCTTGGCACCACACTATAGCGCAAAAGAGGTTAGTTTATATATAAAAGGGGGAAGAGGGCGTAATTAATTTATCATACGCAGTAAGAAGATTGGCCTGAAGGGCATCCGTTGTCGTTTATTTGGCCGCCGCAATACTGCAAATCCCTTTTCACCATCTCTCCCCCGAGGGGAGAAGCAACGGCAGCAAGGGCGAAAAGACTGGTGTAGAAGAAGAGCATAGTGGAAAATATACAATGTAAATGGGTGTTTTCCGTCATGAATTGTCAGGGAAATGGGGTAATGCAGCATGCACTTATATATACTTATTGTGGCAAAATATGCCGACTCAGCTATAGTCCAAGCGGACGCTATAGTTAAAGCGGCTGAGTCGCGCAGTGTTTTCCTGTGTAGGAAACAATTGTTACAATAGAGTCTGTCCCTTTCTTAGATCTCCATCCGAAGCATCCGTAGTGAATTAGTCGACGTAACCTCAAATTATACGTTGCACATAGTGTGTCGGGCCGGATGGTTGACGCGGAATGTGTGAAGGGAGACGGTCGGGAATTCAGTCATGGTGGCTGCAGAGGGATATAGCCCTCTGACATAATGAACATCATTTGATTAGAAGATATAAAGAGGTCTTCTGCCCTTAAATAGCTCTTACAGACATGGCCGCTAGTCATGGATTTTCATACATGCCGATTTTATTTAATTGATTTGGACACTGGTTGCTGCCGTGGCTTCCACTCTAGCGCGTACGCGCTGAGGGCGTTTTACTGTGATCTATTTACTTTTTTTTAATATATTCGATTTCCAACCATGTTATCTTTCCTTGAGCACCCCTAGCTAAATGAAGAATTACAGGCCTGAGATTTGCAGGAACCTTGTCCACAGTCCGATGCACTGGATTACCGCCGTCAATGATATAATGTGCCATATGAATATCTTCCCGACAACTAGTGGTCGCGTGGCCTAATGGCAAGGCGCAGCGTTCCGGTTGCTGAGATTCCAGGTTCGAGTCCTGGCGCGATCGGTCCAGAGACTGGTCCTCCGGACCTATTGATTTTTGCTTTTTACATGTTGTCTCAGACAGAGAGATCCTTTCGCATGGCCGCGGTAGCCAAACAATTAATTCTTTTTGCCCGTGCGACTACGAATGTTCTTACACCAAAACTTTGTTGCAGCCCAGCTGGCTCCCTCGGACACCAGACCCGACTGGTCTGGTCTGGTGCTGGTGCTGGTCCTCGCACCTACTCCACGACTACACGAAGGCCAGGATCAAAATGCCCCACAAAAAGACTTGAGCTCGGCTGATCAAACAACACTACCCGATTTCCACCAACGCCAAACACAACAAGCTGAACTATCCAATCGCCACGACAAGAGATAAATCATTCTCCTCTCCGTGCTCTCCTATTCACGCTGGTACTCGGTCGACTAATTGAAGACCCGTCATGGACAGTCTAGAGGAATTTGAGAAGACTCTGGCAGCAGAAAAGGCAGAGCGTGACAAGTCTCACCAGCATGACCACGAGCGACGTCATCACAAACATAGGCACTCGCATGGAGACAGCACGTATGGGGCAAAAGCCCATCGCCGCAGACACCGTGACGAAGATGATCACAGACATAAGAGAACAAGGCACTCACGCCCAGACGATGACGACGACGAGCATCGGTCACGACACAGACACCGTCGCCATCGAGAGGACGACCAGCAGAGCCGTGGTGAACAGAGTCGGAGAGATGACAATGCGGCACTACGTAGTAGGGAAGAAAGAGCCGACGTGCCCGTACGCGATGCCTGGATGACGGGACCATCCGCTCTCCATGTCGAACACCTTCACCGCGCGGAACCAAACGTCAAGACGCCGCCCCCGAAGGAAACGAAGCGAGTCATACACGCGCGCGAACTAAATCATGGCCATCTGCAGAACCTCAACGACAGTATCTCGCCTCCGCTAGACGTTCCCCCACCACAGAGTGCTGCAAAAACTGTGGGCTACACATTTGGAGACTCGGGGTCCTCGTGGCGGATGACGAGGCTTCGTGGGGTATATGCCACAGCCGAGGACAGTGGCCGGCCAGTCGACGAAGTTGCTGTAGAACGCTACGGTAGCCTAAAGGACTTCGACTACGCCCGCGAGGAAAAAGAGGAGATGGAGCGTCGCAGATTCTACGGGTCAGGGTACAAAGAGAAGGAGAAGCCGACCGGAGAGCTGTACCTTGCACGAGAGCAAGAACAGAAACATGAACAGGTCAAGTCGAATGTCGCTTCACGTCCAGAACCAGATTCAGACGTAGCATCAGGATCGGGACCAGGAATCATTGTGCGCGAACAGGCAGCGCCCATGGACCCAACATCGCTCAACCGATTGCGCGCACAAATGATGAAGGCAAAACTTCGCCGAGCGCCCAACGCATCACAACTTGAACAAGAATACAACCGCGCCGCGGCTCTCGCGTCTTCGTCGTCGCAAAATGCCCCAGAGGCCGTGGTCCTTGGCACAATGCACAACCGCCAACTAGCCGGAGCCCGCGGAGAGGTCCGACACGTCGAGACCAAACGTGGCCGCGAACGCGGCCTTGTCGAAGAAAACACCGACATGACCATCGAGGACATGGTGCGTGAGGAGCGGCGGACCAAGAACGCACCAGGCGGAGAGGCACTCCGCTTCGCTGAGCGCATCGCCAAGGACGGCAGATTCGACAACGACCTAGAGTACATGGACGAGAATGCCTCCAAGCTCGCGCAGCGAGTCCACAAAAGCGAGCTCAACCTCAAGAACATGGCCGTCACGCAATTCCAAAGGCTTAACCGGGTTCTCGATTCCTGTCCGCTCTGCTATCATGAAGAACAAAATCGCCCGCCCATGGCGCCCGTCGTCTCTCTCGCCACCCGCGTCTTCCTCACGCTGCCGCCCGAACCGGAAATTAGCCCTGGCGGAGCCGTCATCGTGCCCCTCTCCCACAGAGTCAATCTTCTTGAGTGCGACGACGACGAGTGGGAAGAAGTCCGCAATTTTATGAAGGCTCTGACGCGCATGTACCATCAGCAGGGACGCGAGGTCGTCTTTTACGAAAACGCAGCAGCGCCTCATCGTCACCTACACGCCGCCATGGTGGCTGTTCCGATACCCTACTCCGAGGGTGCCACCGCACCTGCCTACTTCAAGGAGGCCTTTCTGTCATCGGACGAGGAGTGGTCGCAACACAGAAAAATCATTGATACTGGGGCAGCGGCCCGTGACGGAATGGGAAGAATGGCCTTCCGGAGGAGCTTGGCAAAGGAGATGCCGTATTTCCACGTGTGGTTTACGCTCGACGGCGGCCTGGGTCATGTCGTCGAGGATGCGGACCGTTGGCCGAGGGGTGATCTTTTCGCGAGGGAGGTGCTGGGCGGGATTGTAGACGCTGAGCCCGGGATTGCCAAGAAGCAGGGACGGTGGATCAGGGGTGATGAAAGGCTGGAACGGTGGAAGAAGGGATGGAGGAGGTTCGATTGGACGCGTGTGTTGGAGGAGAGTTAGGGATGCGCTTTTTTAATCAGAAATGTTGGACAGGTCGTTAGGACCTCTCGGCATGCTCTCAGTCATGACATTTTTCCGATTTTGCCGTACTTTTTTTTTTTTTTTTTTTTTAAAAAAAAAAAAAGAAAAAAAAATACCAACGCAACGCTTGACATGATGCAACGCGTGCCTCTGTCTATTCGATTCCGCCCTTGTCTAAAAGCAAGCTACATGCAAGACGGAAAACAAAACGAGCGTCCCATGACGAATGTACAGATTTCTTCAAAACACCCCCATTCGGGGTTACTGTCAGCAAAGACGTTTCAATCGAGCTTCCTATTTCCCCACACGAAACAATCCGCCGTCATTTCGATGCCTGAGATGGCCCTTCCACCAAGCGACATGGATTTCCAGCCAATAAGCAGATACTGGATTCCATTAAAATACACTCACTAACCAGCCCATGCTGCATGAAAGAGAGGTGCCACCTACAACGACCCTTTCCTCCAAAAACCAGGTACCCTTTGCTCAGTCACAGCAATTAGTCTAATTTACACACATCTGCGTTTGAAGCCTTGATATCTTACGACAAAAATCTCGAGGGGAAAGAAATGACAAAAACCAAAGGGGAAAATAATTTCAACCATGCCGTTTATCCGTTCAACGTAGTAAGAAAAAGAAAAAGAAAAAGAAAAAGCAAAGCAAAGCAAAGCAAAGCAAACCATCATGCTGCGGAGCTTATTGTCCCTCTCCGGCCCCTTTCCCGGTCCTTGCGTCCATCTGCTCCGGTTGCGCGCATCCAGTCTTCCCACTCTTTACTCATCTCCATGAGTAACGATCCCATAACCGTTGCGCTTGCCATCAACCCGTGACCTTCGCCCTCCAAAACACGAACCTCGCACCGTCTCATTGATTTGCCAAGCCACTTGACGTTCTCAACAGGCACTCTCGAGTCTCTGCTGCCATGGTGGATGACAACGGGGCGAGTGATGTCGACATAGCGGAATCCGATTGTATGCCGACGCTCGAGACATACTAAGAGGTCGACGGCGGGATTGGCCCCTGTGGTGGCTAGTTCCCAGATGGCATGAGTGAGTCGCGTCTCATACGTCATTTGTCGTTCCCGATCGGCCATGACTCCGGTCGAGGATTTTGTCGCCGAGTGCCCATCAATACCTGTTCCGTGGACAGGCTGGACTTGATCCATATCTTCACTCATGTTGGGAGACTTCATGTCCGGATGGCCCGGGTGCCCCTCATTCCCGTCATTCTTATTGTTTCCACTCGGCTCGTTGTCTTGCGTGGTGACGTTTCGACTACCAGTATGGGTTCCGTCCTTGCCATGCGCATTTGGTCTGCGTTTTGTCCGTCTGGTGTTCTTGGGTAACGAGCTCGTAATAGAGCTGCTGGTCGCCGTCATGAAGCTGCTGTTAGCGGCCTTGAGAAAGGTCGTGGGCAAGTGTCTCAGAATCTTTTGCGACGTGGGAATAGCATTTGTCGGCGGAAGGGATTGAGACCCCCCGAAAACATTCATCTGTGAGGGGGGGATCCAAGGGGCCAGCAGATGAATGCGGCCCCTGATATGTTGAGGCATGCGCAAGGCAGTCGCAAGAGCGTAAATAGCACCGGCTGAATGAGCAAGAATGGAGAATTTGGTGATTTTGAGAGCCTGGCAGATGGCATAGACGTCGTCTGAGATGGGAATTAGTACGTGGCAACGGGTGGGTTCTTGCGAGCATCAAAATTTCGTCCTCTTCTTGCCTCACGTTTCTTTGTTTGCAGCGCCACGAGAGGGTGGCTATTGCAGGACAGGACAGGGATGGGAAAGAACGTTCGTTCACTAACCTGGCCAACTCAGCGGACTTGTCGAATCGTCGGCATATGGCTCGCTGCCACCGACGCCGGGTCGGTCCGGAGTAATCAAACGGAGCTTGAGCGTCGAGGCCAGTTCGTCATAAAAGCCGGTAATATATCTCGTCAGGCCCATGCCGACGCAGCAAAAGACTGCTGACCCGGCAGCATCACCCACTTCGGAGAAGGAAATGACGCGTCCAGTTTGTGGGTGTCGGATTCTTTGAGACAGACGCGGGGAGCAAAGATACGACTCGACAGCATCGTCGATTGAGTCTGCCGAGGCTGGACGCTCGTAGCCAGCAGGATATACGGTTTGAGATTGCGACGACGAGTCCGGCGGGACTGCCATACTGGTTCTCGACTCACTTCGGGGACTTGACTGTCCCGGCAGCGGCTTCAAGCGAGGGCTGCTCCGCTTGAGGCCCAGTGTTGCCAAGAAGGGTGTCGCTCCTTCATCACTGTGGACAGTTGAGTCGACGTTCATGGTGTCCATTGCTGGTGATGGTGTCGTCCTCGGTCCGGACACGGGAGGCGCGAGAAACTCATCGGGACTCAGCGGGAATGATGTTTCATGCGCCTGCGTATCAGAATTTCTTCGTGTATGCTGGTATCGGGCAGCTGCAGCCACGTTACGTTCACGACGTACTTGTTCTTCCGCGTCCGAGACGGCTCCGTCGACAGCCATCTTGCCGTCCCGTTCAGAGCACCGATCGTTTGATGGCTTCTGCCGTGTGCGAGCCTTCCTCAAGCTCGAGTCGCGCGCGGGGATCGGCCGGTGGCTCCCGTGCAGGTCCTTCCCATCGACTCCCGATGTATCATCGTGCGAGGCCGGTTCTTCGCTGATGGCGGTCTCTGCAAGAGCTGGGTCTAACTCTCTGCCATGATCCTCAATGGTTCCAGACGTTCCCACCCCTGCCTCGACCGCGCAGCCGCCGTCAGCTTGTGCCGACGATAGTCGTTTTCGCTCGAGTTCTCGTTCGCGGAGTCGCTCCTTGGAGCTCATGTACATAATTGGCTTGGTGCTCCTGCCAGCCTTCTTGCCCCAGCTA
Organism: Claviceps africana; assembly: GCA_018360145.1. Lineage (NCBI taxonomy): Eukaryota > Fungi > Ascomycota > Sordariomycetes > Hypocreales > Clavicipitaceae > Claviceps > Claviceps africana. The sequence goes on from SRPY01000538.1 coordinate 8,659, forward strand.
TCATGCGATCGGCAAGGATGCAGCTTCGCATTCGACTCGGCAGCGCCACGTTCTTTAGACAAACTGGCAAGATTGTGTGTATCGCTATTCTTGGGGGCGGCAGCGGCAGCGGCAGCGGCAGAATCGGGTGATGATGGGCAGGAGGTGATGCAGCTGCTGCTGCGAATCAAGTTTCGGAAGCCAGATCCGCCGCTGTCTCGGCTGGAGCTGCGAGTCTTGGGGCTTTTTGCACCAGTCAGGGGCGAAAACCCACTCGTTGGGCGACAAGTGCGGATGACTGGCGGGCTGGCAGCAAGATCGTCGAGCGACGTTGGAGCTAGTGTAGTGGAATCTTGGGGTCCGGACCGAGCGTACGCGCCGTAATCGACTCCGAAACTTCCAGGAGAAGGACTCGTCGGGTTGGGCAGTCGAATGGGCAGAGAAGCAGGCTGCAACTCGAAATGGCTGTTGGCAGGCTGGGAGATGACACTCAGACTGGTTATGAGGTTGGATATGATTTCGGGAGAGGCAGGAGGAATACTAGCACAGTTGGCTGCCGGCGGCGACCGTTGGCGAGAGCGGCGGGCATGATGACGAAGAGGATGACGATGGTGATGATGGTGATGGTGATGGCTGGGGTCTGGATGGGAGACGCGGAAGCGATGACGAGCCGGGATAGGGGGCGCTTCCTCCTCGGGAGAGCCTGCAGATTTGACGTCCATTCTTGGAGAACTGGAGCCGTCGACCGTCGACCGTCGACCATCAACCGTCCGACACCCCGGGCGTTGAACAGGCAGGGCGGGCGCGGTGGAGATGGGAGATGCAGCCCAAACTCGGCCAGCAGTTGTTCGGACCCCGTGTGTACGGAATACGGCGTAGCCGAACGTCACACTTCCCCGGTCGTCGTCGAGCACTGCTCTGGATCGTGGGGAGTCGGGACAGCGGTCGTCCGATGGGTCGTCGTCATGTGCAAAGTTGCGTGGTGTGTGTATCGTATCTCGTGCGTCCGTGTCGCATGGGGACCCTGGGTTTGTGTCAAAATATCCTGAGCACCGATGTCGGCAAGTCCACTGCCGAGATGTCGCCGTCAGATCGACGTGGATTGATTTGCGTGCAGCATGGCAGGACCGCGCCGGCGTTTGGAATTAATTGTGGTGAGAAGGCGATGCGAGGGGCGATGCGAGGGGCGATGCGAACTGGAGAATCGCTGCAAAAAGAACATGGACGTGGGTTTGATTGCGGGCCTCCCTTGTTTGCGATGGATGCCGGGTCCAGGACTCCAGGATTGAAGTAAAGTACCTAGATAAGTACTTAGGTAGGTACCTACATACATACTACATGCATAAGTACCTATGTAGGTACATACAGTGGGTGACCCAGTATCTGCTTAGGTACATAAGTACCTACCTAGTACTTACTTCCTTGGAGTTAGCAGGTGGGTGATCAAGTACCAGACATGTACTTACCGGCCAGCCAGGCGAGACGGAGACGGACTCGCGCTACTGCAAAGAACCTGCTTCGTTTCCAACTCCCAACGAGCCATGAACAACCACGGCCAGGATGCATGGTCAACGCACTAGATGCGGCCTCGGTCATCTCGCATGGCGGATTGCACATGCAAGGTACAAAACGCAAAATGCGGCTGGGCGCGCTAAAAAGGGACAAGAGAGATGGGTCAAGTCCCGTCTGGTCGATCCATCCAAGCTCGTTGAACCAGGGTCATGCGCCTGATGTTATGTTGAGTGTTCTACCCACCGGGTCATGAAGGCTGGGGTTTGTTGTGTGTTTGCCTTCTTCTGTCTTCTGTTTCTTTTCATCCATCCATCCATCCATCCATCCATCCATCCATCTTCTTCTCGTCTCTGTTTTCTTATTTTGGTTTACGTATCTTTGTGCGGGAATAGCCTCAATAGTATCACTCTTCCCATGAGCAGCACGCTTCCCCTCTCTGTTTCTGCACATGCTGCCGGTCATTATGTAAAGAAGAAGAAAGAGGCGAGGCGTCTGACCTAGTCGCTTAACCTAAACTCTTCATCTGGTTGCTCCTTTGCTATGCTCGATTCCTGAGGCCAAGGCTGGTAGTAGTAGTAGTAGTAGTAGTAGTAGTAGTAGTAGTAGTAGTGGCAATACTAGTTGTAGTAGTACAAGCCTTTAGTGAGACCATCTACCTATTTCCGTAAAATAGCCTTTATTGTTGTAAAGTATACCGGTATAGGCATCCCGAGTAAAATGCCCGAGACAAAAGGCTAGATATTCGGGCAGCACGGTCCGAGGGTTCCAGATAGTTGGATGTACGCCAAGAGGCATCTAGGAATGCCGCAATGTGCAATATATGCTCGCTCACATGTTTCAAAACAACATTCGGTCTTCTCTGCTAGTATAGGTACATTTGATTCATAAATAAATCCAGCAGTAAACCAAGTCCCTCTATAGCTTAGAGCGGCAAATATGCGCCCCTGCTGCTCCGTGTTCAAGAATCCTTTGCTGCTGTGTCGGCCTAATAAGAAGAACAAGCCAAGCAGAAAGGCTGTATAACCCCTCATCGGATTGAAGGTATCGCGAAAATAGCGCAACCGCAACCACGCAGCTAGAGTCGTTGGAAATGGTCTTAATCAAATGTAGTTTGATTGATTAAATAGTTTAGAATTGAAAATATCAAGAAAAGTAAAGTAATTATAATAAATTGCCTTTGGCGTGTATACGCTAAAGGGAATGCTACGGCAGCGACCGGGTCCAAATCAATCGAATAAAATCGGCCACCATTAGAATTGATGATGGACGGCTATAGCTATGAGAGCTATCCAAGGGTAGAAGACCTCTTTATATCTTCTGATCAATTGCAAGTGTAGCCTTGCGGGCACCAAGGAGATAAGGCCTGGCGTCTGATCATAACTCTAATTATAACAACGTGGCCGCTTAGATGATTAGCACCACCATGTAGGCGATTGCAGGGCAGTTACGGGGCAAGCGTGGGGCAAGCGTGGGGCAGCCGCACGAACAGCACTAATGCAAGTACCAAGTATCTTGACTTGGTATGTACACTTGTACCTGCTCGGGAGGATGGTCAAGGTGACATGACACCATTCCGCTCTCCAACCGCCCGCATGCATGACGAAAGTGCCGATAGCAACTTCTCGACTCCTCCTCTGCTTCCCGGACGGACTGTGCACCTCCAACATTGAAACTCGCCTCGAGTCCCGAAATCACAGCCCGTGCCACGTTGGCCGCACTCCATCTCGCCCCCCCTCCGCCATGATAGACGTCCTCCTCTCGATACCCATCCTCTCCTATGTCTTCTTCCCGACAAAGGGGGCCTCCGTGTCCACGTCGGTCAATCTCATCTCCATCTACATGACGTGGGCCAGCCTCATCTTCTCCCACCATCCGCTCGAGATTCATCTCTCGGGCCTGCTCGTCCTCCGCGTCATCTTCTGGCTCATCCCCTCCATCGTCTTCCTCCTCCTGGACATGGCCGTGCCCAGCCTCGCCGACGGCTTCAAGCACGCCGGCCGCAGCTCCCTACCACCGCGCAGCATCCGTAAGCTCGGCAAGCTCCTCGGCCTCGCCGCCCTCAACCTCCTCCTCTGGATGGCCGCCGAGGCCGTCATCGCCATGGCATATACCCTCGTCTTCAAGAAGCACATCTTCAAGATGAGCACCACGCTGCCTCTCCCGTGGACCGTCACCAAGCACTGCACCTTCATCTTGGTGTCTCGCGAGGTGCTGCACTATCATCTTCATCGACGGGTGCTTCACGGCCAGTCGGGCCTGGCCAAGAGGCACGCCGCCTACGCTCATGCTACGGCCGGTGCACCCTACAGTCTGCAGGTGTTTACTGACCACCCGTTTGCGCTCTTTTTCCATCGCTTCCTGCCCGTGTTCCTTCCCTCGGTTTTGATCCGCACCCACATGCTTACGTATTTCCTTGTCACCATCATCACAACCGTCGAAGAGACGCTCACCATGTCCGGATATACAGTGATCCCCGGTGTTGTCTTGAGCGGCATCACCGCCCGCACTGCTATCCACTATGCCGGCAGGGGCTCCTCCAACTACGGTGCCGTGGGAGTCTTGGATTGGCTTCATGGAACCAGCAAGGGTCGCGACGTGCTCGACAACGTCAAGAAGGAAGCGCACAAGCGCAATGCGCAAGAAAAGTCTGCAGAGGGAGTGAGGGAGTGAGACCGGCGAGCTCCACCCTCCAGGATGGCGTGCAATCCTTGAAGAAGCGGGTCAAGAAGTCGCGGTCCATAAAGTCTTGACAGCACGTCGTGTGATGCAATATTTCCAGCCACGTTTTGGAAAAATGACCAAACGACTTTTCTCAGGTACTATTTCGCAACGTTGCTCACTCGTAGCATGATTGATGCGCTTGTTCCGACGGCCACATGACGGAGTTGATGATTTTGATTGAAGAATACGCCGTAAAGACCTTGCAGACGAAAAAAAAAAAAAAAAAAAAAAAAAAAAAAAAAAAAAACTCCACCAATAGTTGAAAAATAAATAAAGCTTAAATAAAGTAGAAGACTAGAAAAAATAGAAGAAAAAAAAATAAAGAACATATAATGAACTAAAGAAAAAACAATACATCTATAAACATATCCAGGACTCGTCTATTCCATGCCTCATTCACATGTCCCCCCATCATATACCACTGCCATTCCAAGTGAGCTCCGCATTCACACTGTCCCGACAGCGCAATGTCCGTATCCAACTCCAAACCATTGGTAGATCCAGCATGCGAGGGGAGATATCAGGCCTCCCATTCCATCTTCCTCCGAAACCACCGCAGTGTCTCCAGCCCGCTTTGAACCCGCATTCCCACGCGCGCATCCAGCACAAACGACTCCCATGTTTTCACTCTCTCCAGATGCCTCTGGCATTCGTCCGTCTTGGCGCGCCTATACTGCAACACCTCCTCGCCGGATAACTCAGGGGGGGGGTTGCAGCATTGTGTCCATGCGATGACGGCCAATTCGTAGTATGCCACCGGCAGAACATAATCGTCTTTTTGGCGGCCCTTGAAGACCGATCTAGGCTCGCGAGTCAGCCAAGGTCTCCTTTCACGATACAAGTATGTGATATGACGTGTGGGACGCAAGAGTCGCACCTATCATGCGACAGCACATTCTGTTCCAGAAGCTGAATGGCCTCGTCCACCTTGCCCATGCCCTGAAGAATGGACGACATGCTGATTGCCCAGACGGCCACGTCGTCTTCTTCCGTCCTGAGTTCGTCCATCACTTCCGGCCCGGCTGTGCATCGATTCCAGTCGAGATGTGTCAGGGCCAAGTCCATCTCTTTGCTGCTCATCTTCTTCTGCCCGCTCCACATGTACGAGATCTCAAGCGCGGGGCTCGGACCGACCGCGTCGGCAAGATCGATGCCCAGCGTCGTAGCCCGCGCCTCCCACTTCTGGAGCTTGCGCTGGGCGAATGCCTCGAGGGGCAATTGACGCGCCATGAGGCGCTGCTTGCCTGACACCTGGGGCACTTTGCGCAGATACTCCTCCGCCTGGTCCTTTAGACGCCTGATCTCGACAGCTTGCACGGAATCATTGCCCGGAATGCGCTTGTGGTACGCGTCTCGGTAGAGCTCCAGCGCAGCACACCCGGCAAGGTAGTAGTAGAAGCCGGGGCTCCAGTCGCTGCTTTCGAGGCACAGAAGAAACGTGTCGCGCATGAGGCCCCAATTCTGCAGTATCATGGCGTTGATGCCGAGCTCAAAGTTGTTGACTGCCGTGACCTGCTTCATGGCGGACTGCTTGCCCGTGGACAGCAACTCGATGGCGCGCGGGAGGTCCCTCTCGTTGGCGTATAGGCGGGATTCCTCGACGCGCCACATTCGCGAATCCGGGTACCGAGCGCGCAGCTCTTGGAGGAGCTGTCTGCACTTCTGGTGAGGGGGCCCGACGGCCTCGGCGTCCTCGTCATAATCCTCGGGGCAGGGGATAATGTCCACAGCGCCGAGCAGGCCGTTGTAGTAGGCGAGGAGCAACATGCCTGCGATGGCGCCATTGATGTTGTCGTATCCAGCTGAGCGCCAGAGCATACGGACTCCGCGGGCGCGGTCGCCGTGGAAGCCCACCACGGAGAGGATGCGTGAGAAGGCGGGAGGAACAAGACTGAGGACCAGATGGATTAAGCCGAAGCACATGTTCGCGCCGGAGTGGACGAATACATCAATCGGGTCCGTCATGTCGAGGTCCGGTTCCCCATGCACTGGTTGCATCTTCTGAGGAGGCGACGGTCCTGCATCACCAGACACGGACTTGCCTGTCGCTTTGTTCGGGTTCGCGGGAAGGACTGTTGCTGTGTCCGTGTCCGTGTCCGTGTCCGTGGCTGTGGCTGTGGCTGTGGCTGTTGATGGTGATGATGGTGATGATGATGGTGGTGGTGGCGTTGGTGACGGTGAGGATGATGACGATGTGTTTGTCGACGACGGTGCCACCTCGTTCCCATCCGGCGGCCGCGCCTCCAAGGCCTTTGTCTCGATCGCCATGATTCCGTCTAGGATGATAAAGGCCTTTCTCAGCTTGTAAAAGCTCTTCATGGCCTCGACGACGCTTTCGTTCAGGACGCCGACCACGGCGCTCATCAACTGCGTCTCCGCCCTCACCAATTCATACTCAGTCCCCGGAGGATACGTTCTGCTCGTGCCGGTGGCATGATGCCCATGCCCCGTGTGCTTCTGCGCCGTCTTGTAGTCGTTCCACGCCTTTGCCTCGCAGTCGGACAGCTTGGCCGCCGTCTCTGCCATGATCTCCTTCTCGAAACCCAGCACGGAGCGCATGAAAAAGGTGACGGCCGCGCCGAGGCTATGAAATGACGAATCCCCTCGCTCGAGCCCTTGCCATGCACCGTCAATGTCGTCGTTCATGACGAGGGCTGTCCATTTGAGAGCGTCAGCAAGGTGCTCTTTCTCCTTGTCGAGGTACTCTTTTGCATGGAGACGGTCGGTGAGGGAGCGGGACGAGCGGGACGAGCGGGACGAGCTGGACGTGCGGAACCAGCCGCTCAGGAGGCTCATCGTTTGAGATTGCCCTTGGTATCTACCGTGGGCGTCTAGGTCGGGGTCGGAGCACTGGTGGGATTCGAATTGCGGCTACACTGTGTGATGGGAGCAGGAAAATGCTATGGAGATGATGGGGTCGAATGCTTAGTATGGACGGCAGGCAGCGGATGGGATGATGAGCCACTGACCACATCTGCTGACATCTGACGTTCCAACCTCCCAACCAGTCGTCCGGGCAAGACCTAACAAGGTCGGCGGAGCAGGGCAAACTCATCCCGAGCGGGCGCCGGCCGTGCGTTGGTCCTGTTCTTTTGTTTCTCTCCTCTCTTCCGTCGAATACGGAGAAGTGGGCCGCCCATGATGCATCCTTTCCGACGTGCAGCACGGGTACGCCGGGCGACGTTGAGCCCGCCACGACGCATCTCTGCCCGCGCTCACCATCTCCTCTCCAAGAGGTAGTGACGTCAGCTCCATCCGGTATCGATGCATTAAGCAGGGCCCCTGACTTGACGGCAAAGGTACTTGTTTGCGCTGCGCTATTTTTGAAGGAGAAAGACATGGCACCGAGGAGCGCTCAAGCAAAAACTTATCAAGTACCTACTTAGGTAAGTAGGAAGGTAGCCCAAGGAAGTAGGCATCGAGCTTCCGAGTTTCCCACTTTTTGCGTGCCTCTAGGTAAAAAGTACCCATCAAACACGTCGCTGGTCTTTTCCCCAGGCCCACAGTCCACAGCAGCGACCGCCGGACACGATGCCACGAGGCTCCTGCCTGGAAATCAAAGAACGTCAACCGTTGTGAAGGGACCGCCGAGTCAATGAGGCAGGACCTTACGCTGCCCCTCTGTTTTCATCAACCGACGGGCTAGATAATACAACACCGAGCTGTTTCATTCAAACGTTATCGTGTTTTAGATTCTCCCGAGGCAAAAAGCGTGCAGCTGCGCTCCTACATATGTATGTACAGTACAACCCTTGAATTATTTGAAATCGGTGACTTGACAGGGGCTATTGGACCAATCAAACGTTGCTTTAGAAATCGCGATGACATGGTCAGGGATCTGAAGGTACATTAGGCATAACCTTACTTATACAGGCCAATAAGTAGCCAAAGATCCCCTGCAATCTGCAGCAACCCCCCGGCTAGCAACCCTGTATGTTATCACGTGTGCGTATCCGCTAAGAAGAGGGGTTTGTACCTCTTTGCAAATAATTCAAGGGGTGTATTGTACATGTGTAAGTAAAGACAAAAGCTCCGCAACCCTAACAAGAACCACGTTACAACATGCTGCGCCGCCGAGTCTACAGCTCAACTGAAGGCTTTCGTAATCATCCATCGCACGGCCCACCCCAGGGCAGGTGGTGCCAAATATCTCGGTTGATCTGCAGACGGTCTGCGTCACCATTCACACATTGCCATGACCTTGCCCCACAACGCGTGTCCACTTCTTCCGCCATCCATCCTCCCAAGTATCCTTTTTGGCCGGCCCCAGCATTCTTCCGCCCTCCGTCCAAGCTCGCCTGCTCAGCGCGACAGCACGAGTACCGCCCATCCAAGCTGTCTCGTCCCCAGCAAACGTCCCCAAAACAGCCACCGATTCTCCCCCTCCATCCGACTACCGAATCCCCTCTGATCAAGCACACACGCATTTTGCAGCCGGGTCGCACATATACCACCAATTCTCCAGAAATGGCTTCGTCAGACACCAAGCCCGTCGAGCAGCTCACCGAGGACAAGAAAGCCGAGCAACGGACGGCCTTGGGCGAAGACGACGAGTTCGAGGACTTCCCCGTAGATGGTGAGTCCGACGCTTCCACGCACAGTTGTTGTAACCCCAGAACCAAAGATGCCTGCTTCGCGATCAAGCTACTAACCACCGAAAACAGACTGGCCCGAGGAGCAGACAGAGGCGGCGCAGAGTGGAGAGACGAAGCACTTGTGGGAGGAAAGCTGGGATGACGATGACACGACGGATGACTTTTCCACGCAGCTGAAGTAAGTTTGTTCCTTCTTCATCTCTCTTCATCAATGGAATGACATTGGTGGATGAGTGCTGACTTGGTGTAGAGAGGAACTCAAGAAAGTGGAGAGCTCGAAGCGGAGGTGATGGTCGCATGCGATGCGAAAAAAAAAAAAGGAACGCTTGTTGATTTACAAGGAATTTTTGAAACCAACACATACTACGCCAAGCTCCTATTCCTGTTCCCTCACTGGCAATTGGGACTGCACGTATTGAAGCCGCACATGGTAGAGACGGGAAAATTGACGAGTCTACGTTGATGTGAACAGAATTGGACAAAAATTCGTAAAAGTTTTCCCTTTGACTAGAGCAACGACTTGCCAGACACATCTTCCCAGCAACATCTCTCAGTCGTTGTTTCTGCCCGACCGCATATACTTTTGATATCAAGAGCCCACGTCAACTTCACTTACTCGACAGAGCGACAACGCCAGGGAGGTCCTTGCCCTCCAGCAGCTCCAGACTGGCACCGCCGCCGGTGGAGACATGGCTGAGCTTGTCCTCAACCCCGTACTTGGCAGCGACGGTGGCCGTGTCACCACCTCCGATGATGACAATCTTGCCGTTCTCGCAACCCTTGACGGCAGCGTCAAGGATGGATTTGGTGCCCTTGGCAAAGTTGTCAAACTCAAAGACGCCAGCGGGACCGTTCCAGAGAATCGTCTTGGCCTCGTCGACGGCCTCCTTGAACAGAGCAGACGACTTCTCGCCGCAGTCAAGACCCATCCAGCCATCGGGAATACCATCGGAGTCGGTGGCATATCCCGTCTTCGCATTCTTGTCGAATTTGTCGGCGGTGACAAAGTCGACGGGTAGGACAACCTTGACGTTGTTCTTCTTGGCCTTGTCCATCAGATCCTTGACCGTCTTGGAGCCAGCCTCGTCGAAAAGAGAGGTCCCGATGGGCATGTTATCGAGGACCTTCTTGAAGGTGAAGGCCATGCCGCCGCCGATGATCAGAGTGTTGACCTTGTCCAAAAGGTTGTCAATGAGCTGGATCTTGTCAGAGATCTTGGCGCCTCCCAAGATGGCCAGGAAGGGACGCTGGGGGGACTCCAGAGCCTTTGCGAAGTAGTCCAACTCCTTCTTCATGAGGAAACCGGCAGCCTTTTGAGGCAGATTGACGCCCACCATGGAGGAGTGCGCACGATGGGCAGTACCGAAAGCGTCGTCTATTTGTAGTCGTCAGCTACTTGAAACACTTGTCACGTCATGGTGTGGGGAAGCAACGGAGAAAGCGTACTGATGAACACGTCTCCGAGAGAGGTCAAGCCCTTGCGGAACTCGTCGACCTTGGCTTTGTCAGCCTTGATCTTGTTGCCCTCCTTATCCTTGGAGCTGCCCTCTTCCTCGATATGGAATCGCAAGTTCTCAAGGAGGACAACGGCACCACCCTCAGCCTTGTTGACAATGGCCTCAACCTCTGAGCCAATGCAGTCGGGGGCAAAAGTGACGCTCTTGTTCAGCAGTTTCTCGAGCTCGGGGATGACAGGCTGCAAGGAATACTTGGCGTTGGGGGCACCATTCGGTCGGCCCAGGTGGGACATCAAAATGACTGACTTGGCGCCGTGGTCAATGGCATACTTGATGGTGGGGATGGCCCCGACAATTCGCTGGTTGTTTGTGACTTTTTTGTTCTCGTCGAGGGGCACGTTGAAGTCTACCTAAATTCAAATGAATATGTCAGTTTTTCAATGGTTTCGGTCATAGTTTATGCTTCAATCTCGGTCCCGTGTTGGTTTAAAGCACGCCGCTCAATGTGATTTGGGGCAATACAACGCCATGCCGGCCGGAAAAGAAATGAAAAGAAAAGAAAAGAAAAGAAAAGAAAAGAAAAGAAAAAAGAAGCCACAATCCGTGTCGGCGGAAATTCCATCTCAAACGCAATTCTTTCCAAGAACCTTTCCATCGCGCTGGCGTGAAAGGTGGTAGTTTTTCAACTCACCCGAATCAGGACTCTCTTGCCCTTCAGGTCGACGTCTGTAATAGAGAGCTTATTAGACAGAGACATTTTGCCGCGTCGTCGATAAGCGAGAAAGCGTAATGAAATACGAGACGGTACGGCGAGAATAGTAGCAAGAGTGGTGAGTCCTGGTGTAGTCAGACCCGGGAGACAGAGGTGGTTTGATGTTGTCTTTAGCAGAAAAAGAAGTCTGGTCATGGAGGGGTCTGGTCAGTCGATGAGGGGCGGGTGGGTGGCACCAGACTGGAAGGGCCGTCCATGGCATGACATGGCCAAGGAGCATGGGGGGCTTTGGTGGGGCCACCACCAAGGACTTACCCGTCTGTACTTCCTGCCCCAACCAGTCAACGAACCAGACGTGATCAGACGTGATGCAAGACAATCCGCAACCCTGCTGACCTGACACCGTGTCGGCCGGCTCCTTTCGAGCAGGAAAAAATCACTCATCTGCGTCCTGGACTGAGTAGGAGTCAATGAGGCACAAAACAGCTCGCTGACTGCTGCCAGGACGAATGGATGGATGCCAGCTGTTTGTGAGCTTTGCATGGACATGGATACAGGGCGCGCGTTACGGCCTTTTTATCAGAACCCACCGGACAGCGGACAACAAAATATCCATTGACTTGGCTGAGTTGATGAGGAGAGATGGAAACAAAATTGGTATATGCAAGTTCGTTTTTTTAATGCTAGCAATTCATACGAAGATTGGACTGCATACATGAGATTGTCGTCATCTTCATTCCTCATAGCTTCTTGTTTTTTGAAGGATCGAAAGCGGAAAACAAATCGAGAAAAAAAAGGAAAGAAAGAAGAAAAAGAAAGAAGAAGAAAAAAAGGGGGCGGGGGGGGGGGGGGGGGGGGGGGGGGGATGGCAGCACATCTCCTGAACACAGAGTAAATATGATTTTCCTCAACGCCAAATGGTACAGAAATAGCCACCGAGAGCAGAAAGAAGGGGAAAGGAGAGAAGAAGAAGAAGCTGTCATTGTCCTTCAACTCGAAACCAGGAGGAGTACAGTTTCTTACACGGCGAATCTCATCCCGCGCGCTGAGGCCGAGACATCCTCCATCAGACATATTCGTGTGCAAAAAAGTGCTTCATTGCTGGACCGGAATCTGCCGGCATCGACAACACGTCTAGTCGGACGCGTTCGTGAGCGACAAATAGGCCGTCCAAGCAATACCAATAGTCGAGACGAATGGCTAGGACAAAAGAGAGATTAGCGCCAGGCCTTTTTGTGACGCCGGAGAACACACACACACACCAAAAAAAAAGGAAAACAAAAAAGGGGTGGGAGAGGGGAACAGTATACGTACCAGCTGAAACTGCACAGGCATCAAACGAAAGTTGACGATTTGTACAGCGGGCCACACAACGTAGTTTGCCTTAAGAGTGGGCACATACATGTCACGCAGCTTGCTGCTAATGGCCCGGCGGCCGCCGCCTTCAGCCACCGTCATGGCTACGAAGAATAGGCCAACGCCAAAGGGGGCGTAGACGAGCTGATCAAAAACTACACGCTTCATGGCAGGTCCAAAAGCACTAGTTTTTGTCATTGGAAATGCTCGTTCGAGGAAGCGAAACCATTTGAATTGCAAGGGGGCAACGCAAAACCCGTAGGCCATGAATCGGGTAAACCGCTCAAAGTCGAAAGAGGGAGGCAAGGCTTTTGGTTTCAAAGCCAAGTCACGATCGTAGTCGTCGCTTTTACGGTATAGTTCATTCAACTCAATGGAGAATTCGTCCTGCTTCGCAAGACCAGTCGGATTTGTGGAGGAAGCGCGCGCTCGCATGGCTGTGACGCTCTGAGCAACTGTATCTGCAATGCCACCAAGGACAGCGTTTGTGACCATCATGGTCATTACTGCAGCAGACGATGTGTCAGTCATTGCTGGTAGAGGCACGCCCCAGGATGCACGGGGTCGGGGGAAATGGGACAAGGCAGACATACAAGGCCGTTCTTCATAGTATGTGTTGAATCTGGCAACCAATCGTGCTACCAAAGTCATCTCGATTAGGAACACGACGGTGTGGACGACTGGCTGAAAGGAGTCAACGGCTTTTCTCCCTCTCCCTCTCTTTGTTGCGCGGAGGACAATCAGGATACTTTGGGGACGGGTGCAGAAGTAGCAGTTGGCTGAAATGTGAAAAGGTCTTGGACGAAGCGAGTGCCTGTGGAGGACATGGGCATGCTTTTGCGACGAGAAGGGATCGGGGGAGAAATGGTCATAGCGCCGATATCAAGGTCAGTGACGGGTCTGGTACTTACGATGCGACCAAAAAGATACTTTTCATTGACGGAGCGGAGAATCCGTCGCCGAGGAGCTTCCCACAACATGGCGTAGTCAAGGAAATAAAATGAAAAAAAAAAAAAAAAAAAAAAAAAAAAAAAAAAAAAAAAAAAAAAAAAAGCAAGAGAGACAAGGTGAAGTCGGTCGATGTGAGGACCGAGGAGCACGATGTCGAAGGGAAGACCCTGTCGAACGACGACGGTTTGACACCAGACCAGGTCCCACGCCGTTTGGCCTGCTGGATGAACCTGAGACAACAGAGAAAGCCTGGCGATTAATCGATGACGACAGGGAGGGCGGCTGCGAAGTCGCTGGGTCGTAGGGTAAGCAAAGGAATGTGACGCCTCGTGCGCAGAGTGACAGCGGTGATGGATTTCTTTTCTTTTCTCTTCTTTTCTTTGTCTGTTCTTTTCTTTTTCCCTTTTTTTTCCTTTTTTCTTTTTTGTTTCCTCAGGGAAAGAGGGTTGGAGAGCGAGATTCGGACAAGAATGAGGTGGATGGATGGATGGATGGATGAATTGAATGAAAGATGAGGGAAAATAGGTTGCGCAATGCCGCCGCCGCCGCCGCGTGCACAAAGTGCGACCCAGTCCCAGACCAGACACACCCAGCGCGGTCGGTTCGGGCCAACTGGAGACGGCGAGCTGTCTGGTAGACTGGGTCGTAAGTACTTACTTGGGTGAGTAATGTATGTAGGTACTTAGGTACTAGTACTTACCGGTAGGTACCAGATGACGCGGACACGGGGTGGGCCATTGGGTCGCAGCGGCGGGGCCCATCCTAGGACCTTGACACCTCTGGGCTGGAGTCGAATAGTCCAATGGTAGGTAGTTTGATCCAACCAGGCAACGGTCTGGCGATCGTCTCTAACCTTGAGCTTCCCGCGGTGCTCTTCCCTTCCACTTGATTGATGACACTGCATATCTGGTTAACAGCCACAGCTGGCTAAGCTATTTCATATTCACTCAATACTACACTCCGCTTCTGCTTCCTTTTCCTTTTCCTTTTCCTTTCCGTTTCTTTCTCTCTTTTTCTTACAATTTACATCCGCCCTATCTGACTCTGTCGCTTTTAGAGGGGTGTCTAGTGCGAAACGACAGATGTTTTTCTGCAATTCTAATGAAATGAATCAACTGCGCCCTAACTGGATTGCCCTGTAGACAAGGCTCTTGTTATCCAAACCCTACATTTATACATGATGTATGTACATGCGGTAGGTCCAGATAATCGTACATACTTAGCCCCAGTCAATGTAGGGTGAGGTGGCCTTGGATGCCTTGATAAACGACAAGGCCACGGTCATTGTTTCCTGTCGTCATTCATCATCAGACTGGCCACAAGGTCCCGCTCTCCATTTTCACAGCCGCTTTTGGCCCCCACCAGGATCTTCATTGTGAACGATGTTGCGTGACGCCAAGTCGACATGGACTCCTCCGTTGGACCAGCATCGGTCCCTGCAAAGGCATGGCGTGTCCC
>SRPY01000539.1:0-23366 GCA_018360145.1 Claviceps africana
TAAATACTATAAAATTATTTAAATTATATTAAGCTTAAAAGTTTATAACTTTTTATATAATATTATAAACTATTACTATATTAAATAAAGCTTACTTTAATTAATATTTAACTTAGTTTTATATTAAATCTTAAATTTATTAAATATAACTTACTAAAATATATAAATTTAAAATAGTTTAAATTAATATTTAAAATTTAAGTTAACTATAATAGCTTTACTATAAGTTTATATTAAATATTTATTAAATTAATTATAATAATAAATATTAAGATCTTTTATTTTAATAAAGTAAATAAAGTATAAAAATACTTATTTTATACTTTATATAAATTAAAGTTAAAGCTTAATTAAATATAAAGAAAGATTAAATACTTATTAAAAAGTTTTTAACTTTTAATTAATTAGCTATTTTCTTTATTATTTAAAATTAATATAATAGTAAAGGTTTAAACTAACTTTAATATAAAAACTAAAATAGCTTTATATTAAATTTCAAAGGGAAAATAGGTATTTATAATTTTTAATTAAATATAAAAAAAGAAAAAAAAAGAGAGAAAAACCTTAAAAGAGTCTCCCTTATATATAGAAAAGAGGCAGTGCTTTAAATCACCTATTAAATTACTTACTAGCATACTAAACTTAATTAAGAAATTATTAATTACTATTCTACCGCTAAACCTCGCCTAAACTACCTACTACTACCTTCCGTAACCTTCCGTGTCGCCTTGCGTTCTACAGCGCGTAGCTAGCACACCGCGCTCCCTTTAACAACCTAGCCTAGCCTTAAACGGAGCCTAGCCTAGGTTTATAGCGCCTTTATCCCTCCCCCTTAAATTTAATATATTTTTACACGCTTTTTTATATATATTACTTACACTCTTTACTAAACCCCTTTTAATAACTATAATTAAAGCTTAATTAATAATATATTAATTTATATAATAAGTATTACTTAAAGCTTAATTTAAGCTTTTTTAGTATTTATATCTATTACTATATATAGGTTTTCCCTTTTACTTTAGAGTTTTTTTTATATAAATTACTAAAACAAAGTACTAGCTAAGGGCTCTATACCCCTTAAAGTAATTAAATAAATAAATAAATATAATATAAAAAGTTATAAACTTTTAAACTTAATATAATTTAAATAATTTTATAGTATTTAATATAAATTTAATTTAATTCTTTAATAAAAATATAGTAGTAATTAACTTTATATAATATAATTTATATAAAGTTATTTAGTAAATGGCTAAATACTTTATTAATATTAAATTAACATTAATATAAGGTTTAAATTAAGCCTTTACTATAATTAATAGCTATAATAATATTTTTAAATATAAAATATTAATTTATATAAATTAAATTATTAATTTATTAAAGTAATATAATAAACTATTAAAAAGGTCTTTAATAAAAATAGTTAAAGCTTATATTAATATTAAAGTAATAATAAAAAAAGTTAAAAATAAAGAGAGAGAGAATAATAATAATAATAATAAAGAAAAAACAAAGTTTAAAAAAGGGCTATAATAAAAGAGATATAAAGATATATAAAAAGCTTTATAAGTAGCTTTATAGCTAATAAACTTAGGTTTTTTTTTTAATTTTAAAAAATAAAATAAAATAACTTAAAGCTTAATATAGTTATATATTAATATTAATATTAATATTAATATTAATTATAATAAAGTAATAGTTTAAAGTAATATTAATTAAGTAAAGAAAGGCTTATATTAATTTTATATTAAAGGCTAAAAAGTATTATTATTTATTACTATTTTCTTTATAAAGTAAAGGTAAATTAAAAATATAAAAAATAGTTTATTTTAAAGAGTTACTTTATTAAATATTATATAAAATTAAAATTATTAAATATAATATAAATTTCTTTTAAGTTTTAAATTAAGTTTATTTTAAATTTTAAAATATAAAGGTAATTATATTTAAAGTATTAAAAAATAAAGTAATAAATATTTTTATAATTACTTTAATAGTAATATATTAATAAATTTATACTATAAATATAAAAAAAAGAAAAGAAAAAGTTATATTTAATTTTTCTAATATAAAGCTAAATAAAAGCTAATAATTTAAACTTAATAAAATTATAATAAAGTTAAAGAATGTTTTTTTAAAAATAAAAGTTAAAGTTTTCTTTAATTATAATAAAGTTTTAATTTATATATTAATAAATAATTAAAGTATATTTTTTAAGCTATAACTTTTTTTAATTTAATTTTAAAATTTTAAATATAAATAATATAATAAAATTTAATAATAATTAAATTATAAATAATATATATTTAATATAAAGTTATTATCATTTATATTAAATATTATATTAAAGGTAAGTTATTATTAAAGTATAAGCTATACAAATTTTATTAGCTATTTTATTTACTTTAATTTTATTATAAAAATATTAAATATAATAATTAAAATATAAATTTAAAGAAAGGATTATTACTTTAATTTTAGTTAAAAATTATAATATAATTTTATAAGCTTTAATAATAATATAAAAGTGATAAATTTATCTTATAATAAAGGCTTTTATAATATTTTTAACTATATCTTTATATTTAATTAAAATTTAATATAAATTTATATTATAATTAATAACGCTTTAAATAACTTAAATATAAAAAGGTTTTAATTTATATAATAAATATCTTTATATAAATATAAAAAGTATAATAAAAGTAAGTTATTATTATATTAAATTTATAATAAACTTTAGTTAATAAGCTTTTTTTAAAGTTTATAATAAATTTAAATATTAAAAGAATAAATTAATTATATTAATTAAATTATTATAATTTTACATTAAATTAATATTATTATTATTATTATTTTATTAAAGTAAATAAATTTACTTTTCTATAAATAAAAGTTTATATTAATTTTATAAAATTAATTTTAATAAATTATTTATATAGTTTTAAATTAAGCTTAAGTTTTCTTTATTATATAGCTATATATTAAAATATTAGTATAATTAAAAGAGTTAAATACTAATATTAAATTAATTATTTTAAGTTTAATAGAAAGTAAAGTAATATAAAATAAAAAAAAATTCAAAATACAAAGAATCTTTAAAAAACCTTTATAAATATTATATAAAAGGTTATTATTTAGTTATTAAATATAAAGTAAGCTTTATATAATATAACATAATAAAGGCTTAAATTTAATATATTATTTAAATAAAAAGTTTAATAAAAGTTATTGTATAAGTAAGTTATATATAATATATTATATTAAAGGTAATAAAGATATTTAATTAAAAAAAAAAGTAATACTACTATAGTATTATATTATATATATTACATTTATTAAAATTATAAAAGCTATTTTTATAAAATAATTAATATAGTTATTTATTTAAAGCTTTAAAAAGGTATTACTTTTATTAATTATATAAATAATTTATATTATTATTATTACTTTTAAAACTTTATTAATAATATTAAAAAAAAATATTTATCTTTAAATATTTATATATTTTTTTTTAAAAAAACTTATTTAATTTATAAAAAACTATAACTTTAATCTTTTAAAATAATATTAAATAATATTTAATATAGTAATATATATTAAATAAATTAAAGAGAATATTAATAAATAGTTTATTATAAGCTTTAAAGAACTTTATTAAAAACTTATTAAATTTAAAGGCTTTTTAATTAATTAACTTTTTAATAATATTATATTTCTTTAAAGTAATAAAGTAGTTTTTCTTTAAAAATATAATAAAGTTAAATTAAAGACTAAGGTTAGCTAATATTATATTATATTGTATTTAGTACACTAGCAGCTATTTTTTATATAAGCATTTTATGCTCTTAGCTATATCTAGAACCTCTGCACCTAATTTTTAATAGGAAAACCTTATTAGGTTGCTAATTAATAATTACTTAAGTAATTATTAATTAGTTAGTTGCCTAATAGAGTGAAAAACCTACTAAATACATTTAAAATCTGCTTTTTTAGTCCCTATTTTTAACTATAAAATACCGGTTTAGCTATAAATTACTCTATACCTCCTTTTTTATTTTTTAGTTATTAATATATACTACCGCTACCCCACTTTTTTTTATTCTTAATTACCTATTTTTTCCTAGTAATTATAGCTATAAACTAGCTTTATAACTTAAGAGCTAAAGGGTAATTTATCTATTTATAATATAGAAGTGGCTAATCTATATTACTTAGTTAGTAATAGAAAAGTGGGGGGACTAGACCCACTTTTTTACTGCTAAATAAGCATTAATTAGCTAGAAGTAGGGCCACCACTCCCCTTTTAGCTAATTAGGGTTTAATTTTTCTTAGCGCCCTCGCCTTTGTATATACACTAAGAAAAACCCGTGTCCCGTGCAGGATTTAAACCTGCGACCGCAAGCGGTCATCCAGGCGCTTAACCACTGCGCCACGGGACAGTTAGCTAATATATTATTTATATAAATAATTAAAGTTTAAAAATATTTATTAAAAAATATTTTTACTTTAATAAAGTAAAATATAGTTAAAGATATATTATTATTACTATAGTAAAGGTTTAAAATTTAATTAGTTTTAAATAATAAATTACTATAAAGTTAAGTTTATTATTTTAATTTTTAAAGATTATTCTTTTTTATCATTATATTTACTATTATATAATATTAAAAGCTATATTATTCTTTATAAATAACTTATTTTTAATATAAAACTATATTAATAATAGCTTATTAACTTACTTTAATATAATAATATTATTAAAGTTATTAAATATATTTTATATATTTTATATTATAAATAATATTATAAATTTTAAAGGTTTACTATAGCTATACTTTAAAGGTATTAAAAAAGCCCTTTTATATAAATAAAGTAATAATAATAATAAGTTTAATTATAAGCTATATAATAAAAAAATTAATTTAATAAAGGGTTTTAAAAATAATTAAAAGAAAAAAAAGGTTAAAGTAATATATTATTTTTATAATAATAAATATTTTTTTATTTAAAGTAATTTAAAATAATAAAAAGATTTAATTATATTAATTATAAAGTAATAGTTATAAAAAGTAATATAAATAAGCTATAAAATATAGTTAATTTAATAAAGTTTAATTTTTTTAAAAATTAAATTTAAAAATTAAGAAAAAATTAAATATAATTAATAATATTATTTCTTTTACTTTATATTTACTATATTATTTTACTTTATAATATAATAAATTTCAATTATTATTAATTTATAATTGTTAAAAGTTTATTACTATTAAATAATATATAATTATATTTATTTTAAAGAGAGTAATATTAATTAAAGTTATAAATAAAGATATATTAATATTATAAATGGTTATAATATATTAATTAATACTAAACTATATTATATATAAATTAAAGCTATATTAATAATAAATATAAATAGCTATTTTTTTACCTTATATTATAAATTAATAAAAACCTAAGCTTAAATTTAAAAGGTTTTTATTAATATTATATAGTTTTTAAATTATTGTTATACTAGCTTTAAATTAAAACTTAAATATTAAATAAATAAATTATATTTTCTTTTATATATTTAAATATATTACTTATAATATTATATTTAATTAAAGAGTAAAGGGGTTTTTTATAATAAAAGAATTAATTTAATATTAATATAATAGCTAAAAAAGGCTTTAATAGCTCTATAAAGCTTTAATAAAGGTAATATAAAAGTTATATTAAAGTTTAAATATTAATTATAGCTACTTTTAAAGTATTTATTATACTTTTATAATAAAGCTTTAATAAAAAGAGTATTATTTATTTATTTATAATAGCTATAAATTTAAACTTTAATTTAACTATTTATATTTTTAAAGATTAATATAAATAAAGTAATAAAGCTATTAAGCTAATTTAAATATATAGTATAGGCTTTTATTTATTTATTATTAATAATTAAATAATACTTTAACTAAATAAAGTAAATATTTAAATAATTAATATATTACTTTTACTTTATATTTATAAAAGCTAAATAATTAATTTTAAAAGTATATTTAATAATAGTATAGTAGCTATAATATAAAGTTATAATATAATATATAATAATATAATAAAATTTAAAGTATTAATAATATTAATAAAAATAAAAGGCTTTATTATATAGTTTTACTTTAAATATTTTAACTTTATAAATAACTCCTTTATAATATAGTTTATTAACTATATTAATATCTTTAATTTTAAATATAAAGAGAGCTTATATTATAGTACTATAAGGTTTTTATATTATTACTTTAATAATATTATTACTATTAATAATAATAAAGTTATAAAAAATATTTTCTTTAATAACTTAATATATATAATTTATAAAGAATTCTTTAATAATAATATTAAATATATATTAGTTTAATATTATATTTAAGCTAAAGGTAGTTTAAATTTATTCTATATTTTTAATATAAAGTTAAGCTATATTTTTAAAGGTAATAACTATATTACTACTATAAAGGCATTTTATAGCTATAATAATATCTTTATTTATAGCTTAATTTATAGTATTAATAATATCTTTTAAGCTATATTATTTTATTACTTTATTAATTAAATTACCTTTAATAATAATTTCTTTACAAATATAAAGGAATATTATTATAAAAATAGCTAAATAAATATATTTAT
Organism: Claviceps africana; assembly: GCA_018360145.1. NCBI lineage: Eukaryota > Fungi > Ascomycota > Sordariomycetes > Hypocreales > Clavicipitaceae > Claviceps > Claviceps africana. The sequence goes on from SRPY01000539.1 coordinate 6,679, forward strand.
TAATTATTAAAATAATACTATTAATTATAATTTTAGCTTATATTATAGCTAATATAAATTTAAGTTAAATAGTGTTTTTAATTATTTATTTAACTATTACTTTAAAGTTAATAATGATAATTAGTTTTTAAAGGTTTAATATAAAATTAATAAATTATTTATAATAAACTTATATTATATTTATATTAATAATATATAAAATAACCTTTTAAACTTCTTTTAATAAAGAAGTTAATATAAATTTAGTAATTTTATTATATTATTTTTTAAAATAAATTAATATTTAATTTTAAGCTATATTAACTATAATATTAACTTAGGTTTTTATTATAAACTTATTATAATAAATAAAGGAATTATAGTAACTTAATAAAAGGCTATAGTTTTTTATATTAATATTTATTATTATTATATTATTTACTATATTTATATTTAAAATTTAAAATATTATTATTATAAAGAGTAAATAAATATAGTAAAACTTTTTATTAACTTTTTAAGTTAATTTAAGTTAATTTTATAGCGCTATTATAGTGTAGGCAAAATTGTAAAAGTTTTGTCTTTTTTTATATTATTTATAATAAAAAGCTTAAAATAAAAGGGAAACTTATAAAAGCTTTAGCTAAGCTTAATATAAAAGGTATTTAAACCTTTAATTATAATTTTAAAGTTAATACCTTTATTAAAGTAAATTATTAATCTCTCTTTTTTATACTTATTAAAATAAATAAATTAAATAAAAAATAGTTTAAATATTTAAAAAAAGTATTATTTATAAATAAAATTATAATTTAAGCTTTATATAAAAAGTTTACTTTTTATTTTATTTATAAATAAAAACCTCTTTTTTCTTTAAAAGTAAAATTCTTAATATAAAAGGTAATTAATTAAAATAAAGTAATTACTATTTATAATTTATTTATAGCTAAAATATATATTTTAAAATAAAAGGTAAATAATATTAAGTTTATAAAAAGAAACGTACTATATTTTTAATAGTAACTTACTATATAAATTAACTATAGTTAAGCTACTTCTCTTTATAAAGAATATAATTAATTAATTAAAGGTAATTTAATATTTATTTACAATGTTTATTATATAAGAAATATATTAACTATATATAAGCTAATTATATAATAAAATAGTTTATTTTAAATTTATAGTTAAGTTTTTATTATAAAGGTATATAAACTAAAGACCTTAAATAAAATCCTTTTCAATAAAATAATTAATAACAATTATCTTAAGAAATTTATACTTAATATAAATATATAATATATTAAACTAGCCCTTTATAAATAATATAAATAAAGTATTATATAGTTTTTATCTATTTTAAAAAATATATAATATATTTAATTAAATAATCTTTAATAAAAATAAACCTTTTATTTTATATAATATTTTAAATAATAATATATTTATAAATAAAGAGAAAGACCTACCTGTATATTAATATTTATATTATTAGCTTAAAGTTTAAATCTCTATACTTTTATTTAATTATTAAAGTAAATATTAAGCTTATTACTTACTTTTTAATTATTAATTTTACTTTAAAATGAACTTTTATTCTTTATTTACTTTTATTTATTTTTTATTACTATTAGTTTTTAATAATAAGTTTTTTACCTTTACTTTTACTTTATTTTTTAAAAAGAAAGAAGCTTAAAAAGCTTTTTTTAATTATTTAATTTATTAATTATTACTTTATTTATATATTTTATTTATTTACTTTTATTATTTATTTATTTAATATTTTATTTTATTTATTTCTATTATTTATTTAGTTATTAATTATCTTTTATTAATTATTTAATTAATTTATTAAAACTTTTAAGCTAAATTTAACTCTTTTATTTACTATTAATTTCTTTTATTTTCTTTATTTTTTATTTTCTTTTCTTTTAATTAAATACTTTAAATAGCTTTTTTATTACTTTATTTTTTCTTTTTTTTTATTTATATTTTAGAAACTTAATATAAAATAAAGAGAAAGTATATTAATAATAATAATAAAAGTATTTTTTATAGTAAAAGTTTTATATTTAAATATAACTTTAATTAAAAAGCTTTTAAGATTTTTAAAAATATATTTCTTTTTTAAAAAAAAGAATATTAAAAAATAAAAATTATTAAAGTCTTTTTAATATTTTAAATAAATAATTTAATTATAAATATTATTAATCTTTTAAATATAGTTATTATATACTTTATTTTTTACTTTTAAAAAATATATAATTAAAAAAAAAAGTATTAATATATTTATTAAAAGCTATAATAATATAAATATAAGTATTTAAATATAAAAAGTAATAAGGATTATTATTTTTTTTATATAAATATATAAAGAAAGTAAGCTATTATTTTAAATATTTAACTATAACTATAAAAAAAAGCCTTTAAAATAAGCTATTTTAATAGAAATTAAAGCTATAACTTTAATACTTTTAAAGACTACTTTTTATATAATTAAATATTTTTAAAGGTAAAATTTAAAAGGCTTAGCTTAAAAATTAATAACTATTAAATAAATAAATAATTTTTTAAAATACCTTTTAATTTTTTTCTTTTTTTATATAATTATAAAATATAAAGAAATATTACCTTTTTTAATTTTAATATTTAAAGGTATAGTAATTTAAAAAATATTATAAAATTTAAAAGATATTAACTTTAATTTATATTATTTAATTAAATAGTTATTTATTATATAAGTTTTTATATTTACCTTTATTATTTATTTTTACTATATTATTTTAATATATTAAATAATAATAAAGACTAGTTAAAAAGTCTTTTAATAATAATATTAATAATATTTAAAAGATTAAATAAAGATTAATTATTAAAATTTATAATTATAAAGATTTAATTAATTAAATGATTAAATAAAAAAAAGAATATTAAAAAAAAATAAAAAAAAAGAAGTATATATATAAAAAAGGAAACTATTAATATAAAGGGTTAAACTATAATTTATTTATTTAATTAAAATAAATAATAATTATTATTATTATAAAATAACTACTTTAATAAATAAATTTATTAATTAATTTTTTAAAGAAGCTTATTTTCACTTTTAATAATTATTTAATAGTATTTATTTATAAATAATAAATTAAAGTTAATAAAAAATAAAAACCCTTTTATTTTATCTTAATAAATTCTCTCTTTTTTTTTATATTCTCTTTTTTTAATATTTTTTACTATTTATTCTATTGAAAGCTTTTATTATTTATTAAAAAAATACTTTATTTTAATTTATTTTTTATAGGCTTTTATATTTTTTTAAATTTATATTTTTTTAAATTATTATTTCTTTATATTACTTATATAATTAAAAAAGAAATTACTTTTTTTAAAAAAGTTTTTAAATATTTGATATTAAAACTATTTAATTAAAAATAAAAGAATATACTTAATAAAAATTTAAAATTTTTAAATATATTTTATAACTTAAAGGAAAAATAATAAATCCCTTTATTTTTAATTATTTATTTTTTTTATAGCTATTTATTAAATAAATAAATAATATAAGTATTTCTTTACTATAAATAAAGTATTTTTTATTAATAAAAATTTTAATTAAATACTTTAAATTTAGTTTATAGTTTTTTAATTAAAAATTAAATAGCTTTTTCATATTAAAAAGTATAATTTTTAAAACTTTAATATTATTAATTATAAAAAAGTTTTACTTTTAAAAAAATAATAAAGAAAAAGCTATTAATAAATTTATATAATTAATATTTATAAGCTTTTAAAAGCTTAATTTATAAATTTATAAAATAGATAGCTTAATTAATTTATACTTTTTATTATAATAAAAATTATTAAATAAAGCTTTAAAGATTATATTACTTATTTTAATTACAAAATATTAATTAAAAGTAATAATATTTTAATTAATAGCTATAAAAAATATTATTTTATAATTTATTATAAGCTATAAAAAAAATAAATAAATTAATATTTATTATAATAAAAGGTAAAATATAAAAGATTTATATAAAAAATAATATAAAAAGTATAAAAAAAAAACTTTTACAATTTCGCCTACACTATAATAATGCTATAGAATTAACTTAAATTAACTTAAAAAGTAAATAAAAAGTTTTACTATATTTATTTACCCCCTTTTATAATAATATATTAAGCTTAAAGTATAAGTATAGTAAGTAATATAATAATAATAAATATTAATATAGAAAACTATAGCCTTTTATAAAATTATTATAATCCCTTTATTTATTATAATAAGTTTATAGTAGAAAACTAAATTAATATTATAGTTAATATAGCTTAAAATGAAGTATTAATTTATTTATAATAAAAATATAATAAAATTACTAAGCTTATATTAACCTTTTTACTAAAAAGAGTTTAAAAGGTTATTTTATATATTATTAATATAAAAATAATATAGACTTAGTGTAGGTAACTTATTAACCTTTAAAAACTAATTATAATTATTAACCTTAAAGTAATAGTTAAAAGGGTAATTAAAAAAGCTATTTAGCTTAAATTTATATTAGCTATAATATAAACTAAAATTATAGCTAATAATACTACTTTAATAATTAATAAGCTTATTTACTTAGCTATTTTTATAATAGTATTACCTTATATTTATAAAGAGATTATTATTAAAGGTAACTTAATTAATAAAGTAATTAAATAATATAGTTTAAAAGATATTATTTATATATTATAAAACTTTTCGCGATTTTGCCCGCACTGCTATAGCAACGCAAGATTAACTCTAAACCACTTAAAAAGTATAGAAAAAGATTTCTTATACTTATTTACCTCTCTTCTTAATAGTGTATTAGTACTAAAGTATAGGTATAATAGGTGCTAAAATATTAATAAATATTAATAGTAGAAATTATAATAGCCTTACCTATAGCTAATATTACTTTAATATAAATTAAGGTAAATTTATAATAAAACTATAAATTAAATCTATATTATCTTTAATAAGTAAGCTAATATTAAATTATTTTAAGGTTAAATATAAAGAATTAATAAGACTTATCTTAATATTAATACTAAAAAGTGTATAAAATATTGTTCTCTATATAAATAATATAGCTATAATATATAGCTAATATAGAGCCTTTATACCTACTACCTTAAAGGCTACTCTCTCTCCTTTAAATATAATAATTATTTAAAATCTTAAATAAACTATTAAAAAAGTAGTTAAAAAAATAATTAATAGTGGCTTTATTATAAAACTAAGTTAGATAAATATTATAGTGTAAAGTATAACTATACTTACTATTTTAGCCTATATTATTACTATAGTAGTGCTGCCTTAAATTTATTATAAAACTATTATTAAAAAATCCTTTATTTCTAAAGCTATTTAAAATAAATCCTTTAAAGATATTATTAAAGCTATTAACTATATTATTAAAACTAATACTATAATAGCAATATATTAACTCTATAGTAGTAATACTATTATTACCTTTTATAATATAGTAAAACCTTATATTAAAAATATAACTTAAATTTAAACTATATTTAAACTAAATATAACGCTTAATTGCTACCTTTTTAGTATTATTATTAAAAGCTTCTTTATTTATTACTTTTAAAACTAAATAATAAATAAAATCTTATAAAACCTTATAAAGAATAATGGCTTAAAACTAGTATAAATAATAATATAGAAACCTTAAGTAACCTCTATTAAGTCCCTTTTAATTATTAAAATTAATAAAATTAAAGTAGCTAACTATTTATACTACTTTAAAGTTATTTATAAAGTAGAAATATTTAAAGCTAAGCTATATAATAATACCCTTTACCTTTATTAATACTATAGCTGCTTTTAATTTAAATATATTATAATATACCATAATATAGCTTTATATTATAGCTATTATAGTATTAAGCGCTATAAAGCTAAAGAGTTAGCCTACTTAGCCTTAATAGAAGTAGTATAAAAATATTATATAAACTATATAAAATAATACTTTACTTAGTTATAATAATATAATATTATAAATAAGTAGTAATATTATACCTATAATATATATTTAAGCTAGCTTTAAGTCTTTACTACCCCTTTTTTAATATTAAAAAAAAATAAATAAATAAAGGTTACTTTATATAACTATTACTAAAATATTAATAACTCTTTATTATAAAAGGCATTACTATAAAAATATATTAGCTAACTTTATATTTACCTACCTAACTTTTAATTAATATTAACTTAATAAAGTGTTATAAAGGCCTTCTTTAATTAATAACCTATCTTTAATATAGGTTTAAATATATAGCTATTAACTTAATAGTCTTTATAATATATATAATTAAAGTTATATATTAAAATATATAAAAGAAAACCTATTTTATATACTTAACGCTAAAAACCTATATTAAAACTAATATAATTATAATATAAAAACTAAGTATATTTATTAAATACCTCTTTAATTTAAGCTTTAGCTACTATTAACTTACTACTTAAGAAAAATAAACTATATTATATATTTATTATTAATATAAAGCTAAGGTATAGTTAACTTAAAGTAGCATTAATTAATATATAATTAATATATTAAGCTATAATATTTATTTAATATACTTTTTAATATATAAGTTAAGCTAAGCTATACCTTTTATTAAATTTATAGTAGCTATACTATAACCTTAAAGTATATTTATAAATAACTTTAATTAATACTACTTTCTATAAAACTATTATAGCTAAATATTATTAAGTAGTAAACTCCTTTTATTAATAGTAAAGTAATAGTAACTTAAACTTACTATATTATAAAGAGAGATTATATAGTTTTTTTATAGTAAATATAATAGTATTATTAACTATATTTAAGCTACCTTTAATATAATTATTAAATATTTAAAAGGCCTTAACTTTATTAAGTCTAACTATATTTTATAATTTATATAAGTTAATATTAATAAAAATAGAAGGCTTAGCTATAGCTATATATTTAAGTAATTAAAAATAAACTAAAAATTAATTATAGCTAAGGCAGTAGTATAGCTTTAAACTAACTATATTAATATCTTACTTTTAATACTATTAAAGATTAATATATATATTAAATAAATTATAAATAAGCTTTAAATAATAGTGTAAGTAGTAGTTTTATATAAACTTTAAGGTAGCTTTAAACTAAATCTATAGTAGAACTATAAAATAAAGTAAGCAATATAAAATGTAAAATAAGCGCTATAATATTAGTAGTTATTATAAACTAAAGCTAACTAATAACTTATATTTAAGGCAGCTTAAATATAATTTTAAGTTATTTATAATAAATAATATAGCTCTTAGTAGGCTATAATATATATTGCTTTTACCTATTAAAGTAACCTTTAGAAATTTAAATATTAAGTATAGCTTTAAAGTAAACTTCTTTTAAAATAATAGTAAATACTTAATTTCCTTTAAAGAGATAGCTTAAATACTATTACTACCTTCTTTTATTAAAATAAAGCTACTGCCTTTATAAAATACTTTTTCCTTTCTTTTATAGCTTAAATTATTAATATCCTTAATAACCTTAATATTTAGCTTAATAATGCTATATTTCTACTAAAAGACTACTTTAATATTAATAAGGTTTATAAAATTATTAAAAGCTTTATTAATTAAAAAGTATTAAATATTAATAACCTTTTAGCTAAATTCTTTAAAACCTATAAAAAACCTTTTATAAAAATATTAACTTACTTATTAAATAAATGCTACTATATTAAATACTACTTAAAACTATATTAAAAGGTAAAAGTTATTATTCTTTATAAGCTAGAAAAAACATTAGTTAAATAATAATAAGCTAAGGTATAATGCTTAATCTCTTTTTTAAGTATAGTAAGTAAAGTATTAAAAGTAGTAGTAGTAGCTTAGCTTATTATTATAGTTAAGTTAAAAGGTATACTTTTAAACCTTTAAATAAAGAATAAAGCTAATTACTTTATAGAAGTTACTTTTAATATATTTATAGAATTAATAAAGATAGTATAGTACTATACTAAAATTATATTATTACTTTAACTTAATATATTTATAGCCTTTAATACTATTTATTACTACTACTTTTTTTATATTCTCCTAACTTTTAATATACTTACTTAAATAGTAATGTAAACTTAAGCCTTTATTATTAATTATATTACCTATCTCTTCTTTAATAACTAATTAATAAAAGCTTTATTTATTACTACTAAGGTTTTATAAAGGTTATTAATCTCTTTTATTTTTTTTTTACTTTATATAGTACTTTTATATTAAAAGCTTTAAGCTATATAATTTACACTTATTTTAAGCTTCTTTAATAATATAAATATCCTTACCTATAAATATATAGTAAAAGAGATATAGAAATAACTTAAAAATATATAAAGTATATATTAAAAGTAGTCCTTTAAGTTTAGCTTTAATTTCTATCTTTAAAAAAATAAACTAGTTTATTTTACTTAAAAGTATATAATAATTATAACATTAATTTAACTTAATACTACTATAATATAGCTTATTTAATTAACTTAGTTTCTTAAGGTTTAAATCTATTAAAAACTATATTAATAAATATATTAAAAGAAAGTTAAAGTAAAACTAAAGTAGTAATAACTTACACTTATAGCGTTAATAATATTTATTTAAAATTACTTACTTAGCAATACCTACCTTCTTTATATATAAGTAATTTAAAGTATAATTATATATAGTATAACTTTATATTATACCTTTATAGAAATAAGTAGTAAAATAAAAGGTATTATTAAGGTATTTATTATTAAATAGTTAAAATACCTTTAGGTAATCATTAATATATTTAAAGCTATACCTTAATTCTTTATTAAAACTAAAGTAGTAGTTACCTTAATTAACTTATATTTAAACTTTTAATCCCTTAGCTTTTATAAAAGAATTAAAAATAATAGTATAGTAAATAAAATATATACTACTTATATAATAATAGTAAGCTAACTTTACTGCTACTACTACTACTATTAAGGCTAATTACTTTATATAAATAACTGCTTTAAATATATATTATTTATATTTTATTTATATAATTACTTTATAAAGCCTTTACTAATAAAGGCTTTAGCCTTTAAATAAAAAAACTATTAATACTATAAATAAACTATAGTAAAAGTATATTAAACTTAGCTAAAATATATAGTAGCTAAATATAAGCTTTAATTTATATTTACTTTAAAAGTTATTTAGCTTTATAAAGGGCTAGTTAAGTAGAAATCCACTGCTTTAATATAGATATATATAGAAAAGATTAGCTTTAATTCCTTTCTCTTTTTTTAATATATACTTAATATAGATTTACTAATTTACTATTATTAAACTAACTTTAAAGACTATTATTACCTTTTACTATTATACTTAGTTTATAATTATATATAATTAATTAATACTAAGCTATTTCTACTTTATAATTACTATAATATATATATTATACTTAACTTTAATAAGCTAACTATATTCTTTATAAAATAGTTTATTAATATATAAAGACTACCTTAATTTACTTTAATATATTATTTATAAAGGTAATAAAACTAAAACTACTAAAGAAGTAAAGCCTCTTTAATATTATACTATAACTACTATATATCTTTATAGAGCTTTAAAGAGAAAAGATATAATTAAAAAGTAAGGCTTTAAAGAGAAAAAAAAGACTATAATATAGCTTTAAAGAGAAAGGATATAGTTAATAAGTAAGGCTTTTAAAAAAAAGAGATAGCTACTATATAGCTAAAATATATATTAAAGCTAAACTTAATATAAAGCTAAGCTAAATATATTATAAAACTAAACTACTATTTTTATTTATTTTTTTTAAAAATAAAAAAAAACTAAAGGCTATATCTCTATATTAGCTTTACTTTATATTTACTACTACTTTACTTTATTTATACTATTTATCTTTATTTCTATCTTTTCTTTATTACTCTCCCCCTTTTTATATTAATTTTAAATTAGTTTTATAGTAAAGCTATATACCTTTTATAAAATATTATTTTACTTCTTTAAAGTATTAATAATATACTATACCTATAATATTATTTTATTTTAAAATAAAGCTAACTTAGCTTTACTTTATTTCCCTTTTACTTTTTTATTATATTACTATATAAAATATATTACTATATTTTAAGTAGCTTTATATTTATTATTTTATATATATTATTACTACTATAGTAGCGTTAATATAAATTTAAAGTAGATTTATATTAATAGCTTTATTAAAGATATAGAGATTTTATATATTTATTACTTTTTTAATAGCTTCTTTATAGGCTATAATATTTAAATTAATTTATAGTATTAATTAAATATTATATTAAAATTAAGTTAAATAAAGACTTACTTTTTTATAGACCTTTTTCTACTTTAAATACTTAAAATAAATATTACTATTACTTAGTTAAAAATATAATAAATTAATATTAAAAATAAGTTAGCGTTAATATAGGTATTTATTAAATAAATTATAATATTATTTTTTAATATCTTTTACTTTAGTTAAATAAAGTAAATAAAGGAGGTTATATAATACTTTAAGCTAAGTGTAAATTAACTATAGTATTAAATTAAAAAAGGGATAGCTACTTATACCTTTTTTAATAGTTAGATTTAGTAGTATTTTCTTTAATATAGTATAATTAAAGTAAGATTAATATTAATATAGAATTACTATAGTAAAGGGAGAGAGAGATATTTATAATTTTTAATAATAAAGAAAGAAAAAAGAGAAGACATTAAATAAGGTAAGGGGAGCTCTCTTTATAGCTAAAAGACCCTCTCCCCTCCCTTTAGTAATTAATAAGCAGCTAGTAGCTAAACTATATAGTCTTTATAGTATTATATAAACCTCTATAAAAGCTAGTAGTTAATTTTTAATAAGAAAGCAGTAATTAATTAAATATAAAGCGGCACTAAATTAAACCTTAACCTAAGCACTAAAGGTAATATATCTCCCCCTTTTAATATTATACTATACTACTATTGCTAGCTTTTTAACTCTTTACTACACTATTTTAATAATACTATCTATACTATACACTCTTTAGTAATACTAGCTAAAATAAGCTAGCTATATATTAACTCTTATAGCTAACACTTACTTAGGACTATACTAGCCTTAAGGCAGATACCCTATAGTAGTATATAGGTTTTTCTCCTTACTTTAGGGTTTTTTCTATATAGATTAAGTAGTAGAGGTATTAGATACTAGGCTAAAGCCTAGCTAGCGTGAATAAATAAATAAATATTATTTATATTATTAATAAAGCTATAAATAAAAACACTATAGTAGCTATAAAGCGCCTTTATAGTAGTAATATAGTAATTACTTTTAAAAATATAGCTTAACTTTATATTAAAAATATAACATAAGTTTAAACTATCTTTAGCTTAAATATAATACTAAACTAATAAATATTTAATATTATTATTAAAGGATTCTCTATTTATTATATATATTAAGTTATTAAAAAAAATATTTTTTATTACTTTATCTTTATTAATAATAATAATATTATTAAAGTTATAGTATAAAAACTTTATAATACTATAATATAAGCCCTTTTTATTTTTAAAATTAAAAATATTAATATAGTTAATAAACTATACTATAAAGGGGTTATTTATAAAGCTAAAATATTTAAAGCTAAATTATATAATAAAGCTCTTTATTTATATTAATATTATTAATACTTTAAATTTACTTATATTATTATATACTATACTATAACTTTATATTATAGCTATTATATTACTATTAAATATACTTTTAAAATTAATTACTTAATTATTATAAATATAAAGTAAAAGTTATATACTAATTATATAAATATTTACTTTATTTAATTAAAATATTACTTAATTATTAATAACTATTAAATAAAAGCTTATATTATATACTTAAATTAGTTTAATAGCTTTATTACTTTATTTATATTAACCTTTATAAATATAAATAGCTAAACTAAAGTTTAAATTTATAATTAATATAAATAAATTAATAATACTTTTTTTAATAAAGCTTTACTTTAAAAGTAAAGTAAGTACTTTTAAAGTAGCTATAATTAATATTTAAGTTTTAATATAATATTTATATCTTTTTTATTAAGGCTTTAAAGTGTTATTAAAGCCTTTTTTAGCTATTACTTTAATATTAAATTAGCTTTTTTATTATGAAAAACCCTTTTATTTTTTAATTAAATATAATATTATAGGTAATATATTAAAATATATAAAAGAAAATATAACTTCTTTACTTAGCTTCTAAGTTTTAATTTAAAATTAATATAATAATAATTTAAAAACTATATAATATTAATAAAGACTCTTTAAACTTAAGCTTAAGTCTTTATTAATTTATAGTTTAAAGTAAAAAAATAGCTATTTATATTTACTATTAATATAGCTTTAACTTATAAATAATATAGTTTAATATTAATTAATATACTATAACTCTTTATAATATTAATATTTACTTTATTTACTTTTTTATTTACTATTATAATTAAATAACTTCTCTTTATAATTTCTTTATAGAATTACTATAGTATTATTATATTTTTATTAATAACTTTAATTAATACTACCTTTTTTAAAACTAATATAATTATATATTATTTAATAGTAATAAACTTTTAATAGTTATAGCTTAGTAATAACTTAAATTTATTATATTTTAAAGTAAAATAATATAGTAAATATAAAGTAAAAGAGATAGTATTATTAATTATATTTAATTTTTTATTAACCTTTAAACTTAATTTTTAAAAAAATTAAACTTTATTAAGTTTAACTATATTTTATAGTTTATTTATATTACCTTTAATAATTATAGTTTTATAATTAATATTATTAAATAAACCTTATATTACTTTAAATAGCTTTAAATAAATAAAATATTTATTATTATAAAGGTAATATATTACTTTTACCCTTTTTTTATATTAATTATTTTTAATATCTTTTATTAAATTAACTTCTTTATTATATAGCTTATAACTAAATTTATTATTATTATTACCTTTTTTATATTAAAAGGCCTTTATAATACCTTTAAAGTATAGCTATAATAAACCTTTAAAGTTTATAAAGTTATTTATAATATAAAATATATTTAAAGACTTTAATAATATTACTATATTAAAGTAAGCTAATAAGCTATTATTAATATAGCTTTAAATTAAAAATCAGTTATTTATAAAGAATAATATAGCTTTTAATATTATATAATAATAAATATAATAGCTAAAAAAAGTAACCTTTAAAAACTAAAATAATAAATTTAACTTTATAATAATTTATTACTTAAAACTATTTAAATTTTAACTCTTTACTATAGTAGTAATAATATATTTTTAATTACCTTTTATTATAATAAAGTAAAGGTATTTTTTAATAGATTCTTTTTTACTTTAACTATTTATATAAATAATATATTAGCTAACCTTAGCCCTTAATTTAACTTTATTATATTTTTAAAGGAAAACTACTTTATAGCTTTAAAAATATATAATATAATTAAAGGATTAATTAATTAAAAAGCCTTTAAATTTAATAAGCTTTTAATAAAGTTCTTTAAAGCTTATAATAAACTATTTATTAATATTCTTTTTAATTTATTTAATATATACTGCTATATTAAATATTATTTAGCTTTATTTTAAAAAGCTAAAGTTATAATCCTTTATAAATTAAAAAAGTTACTTAAAGAAAGGAAGTATATTAATATATAAAAATTAATCTCCCTTTTTAATATTATAAATAAGGTTTTAAAAGTAATAATAGTAGTATAAATTATTTATATAGCTAAGAAAAGTAATGCTTTTTTAAAGCTTTAAATAAATAATTATATTAATTATTCTACAGAAATAGCCTTTATTATTTTAATAAAAGCTATATATATAGTATAGCACTATAGTAGCATTATATTACTTCTTTAGCTTAATATTTTAATTATCTTTAATATAATATATTATATAAAATTTACTTATATAATAGTCTTTATTAAACTCTTTATATAAATAGTATATTAAACCTAAGCTTTTATTATATTATATAAAGCTTACTTTATATTTAATAATTAAATAATAGCCTTTTATATAGTATTTATAAAGGTCCTTTAAAAGTCTTTTATATCTTTAATTCTTTTTTTCCTTTATATTACCTTACTTTATATTAAACTTATAATAATTAACTTTATATTAATACTTAACTTTTTTAATAATACTAATATTTTAATATATAGCTATATAATAAAGAAAACTTAAATTTAATTTAAAACTATTTAAATAATTTATAAAAAATAGTTTTATAAATTAAGTTTAAAGTTTTATTTATAAAAAAGTAAATTTATTTACTTTAATAAAAAGAGATAGTTAATAATAATATTAATTTAATTTAAAATTATAATAATTTAGTTAATATAGTTAGCTTACTTCTTTAATATTTAAATTTATTATAAACTTTAATAAAAGGCTTATTAACTTAAGTTTACTATAAAATTAATATAATAGTAACTTATCTTTATTATACTTTTTATATATATTTAAAAATATTTATTATATAAGTTTAAACTTTTTTATACTTAAGTTATTTAAAGCTTTATTAATTATAATATAAACTTATATTATACTTTAATTAAATATAAAAATATAGTTAAAAGTATTATTAAAGCCTTTATTATAAAGTAAATTTAATACCTTTATATTATTATTAATATTTATAAAGCTATATTATAGTTTTTAATTAAAATTAAAGTAGTAATTTCTTTTTTAAACTTATACCTTAACTATTATATTTAATAATTCTATAATAAAATTAAAGTAAATAAAATAATTAATAAAATCTAAATAGCCTATACTTTAATAGTAACTTATTTTTAATATATATTGAAAATAACAGCTATTTTCAGGAGACCTTATCCACTATAAGGACTTTTAATAGGCCTTATAACAACCCTAACTCTAACCCCTATAGGGACCTTTATAGGGGGTCTTTAGGTTAAAAGCTAGCGGCAGTGCGCGTAATACACACATATACACGCGTGTAGTAAGTGTAAAAATAAATGTTCTAGCTAAAAGCTTATAGCTATAAGCACCCTACTTTTCTAGCCTTTTTGCCTTTAATTATACACTTTAATAATTAGTGTATACTTAATTAAAAAGTTAATAAACTATTAGTTTTAATAATTAATTTTTATAGTAATAAAGTATATTAGCTAAATTTTAATTAAAGATTTAAGCTATACTACTTAATAGCTATAAAGCCTTAAGTTATATAACCTATAGGCTATTTAAAAGAAAGAAATAAAAGGTCTTTAAAATTAAATTATATAAAGACTAAAGGTTATAAAAAGGAAATATAAGAAGTTTTATTATTATTAAAGTAAAGGGAATTTTTTTATATAAATTTCTTAATTTTTAGATTTTTAAGATTTTTTTATATATAGATTTTTACTAAATAAAATTTTTAGTATATATATTAATAAATTAATTATATAGCTATAAGTTTATTTTTTTATTTTCTTATATAAATAAATTTTATAGAAAATAAAAAGTAGCTTATAAGCCTTTATTAGCTATATAGATCTACTAATAGGCTTAGTAAGTATATAAAGAAGAACACTTATCTCTTTATAGCTACCTATAATTATATAAACTATTAATTAAACCTACTACCTATAACATTAAATAAATTAAATAAAACCTAAGAAAATTCACTTATATTTTATAAGCTAGAATTTAGTGTATTTTATATACTAAAAAGCGTATATTAAGCTTCTAACGTAGAAATAAGGCCTGTAGCAACCACTATAGCGCTGTAGAGACCTTCTAACCGCTAGCTTACTAAGCCTTACTACCTTAGTACTCTAAAGGGCAAAAGCCTCTATAAACCCCTTATTTCTAATAATATAGTATTTAATATAAAAAATAACTTTATATTAACTATACTTTACTTTTAACTTAGCTTTTATTAAACTTTACTATATTTTTTATATTTAAAATATTAAAATTAAACTAAAAAAAGTAATAGCTTTAAAAATAAGCTTTAATAGCTTATTAATATTTAAATTAATACTTTATTATAGCTAAATAAAATCTAAACTTTTATTTTAAAAAAAAAGTACTTTAACTTTATTATTATTTTATTAAGTTTAAATTATTAACTTTAATTTAACTTTATATTAAGAAAATTAGCTTTAACTCTTTTCTTTACTTTTACTATATGTTTAATATAAATTTATTAATATATTACTATTAAAATAACTTTAAAGATATTTATTACTTTATTCTTTAATACTTTAAATATAATTACTTTTACTTTTTAAAGTTTAAAGTAAATTTAATTTAAAATTTAAAGTAAATTTATACTACCTTTAATTAACTTAGCTTTATATAATACTTAATAAAATAGCTCTTTAAAATTAATTACCTTTTATATTATTAACTTACCTTTACTTTATAAAAGAAATAGTAGTAAATAATAATACTTTTTAATTTTTAATATAAACTTAATATAGGCCTCTTTATTACTTTACCTTTATTACTTTAAATTATTAATATATTATACTTTAATATTTATATTAATATTAATATATAACTATACTAAACTATATATTATTTTATTTTATTTTATTAAAACT
>SRPY01000054.1:0-85257 GCA_018360145.1 Claviceps africana
CGCAGGACGCTACGGCGGCGCCGGCCGGCCCGCCTTCGACACGCGGTCGACGCGCGCGCCGTTCCGCTCCTTTTCCATGAGGCACAACGAGGACACGCGGCAGACCCATCTCGCCCTGCTGGCCACCGACGGCCGCATGACCGTCTACGAGAACGACCAGCCCGAGAACCTCTCCGAGTTCACCTCGATTGACGAGTTCAGCATCTGCGAAAAGCCCTCCCGCGGCGAGGAAATCTCCTTCAAGGTGCGCTTCGACCCGAACCCCGAGCCGTGCTACACGGCCCTCCGCGCCGGCGTCCCCGTCGACTCGCTCGGCATCGTGGCCGCGGGCATGGACACGGTCCGCGTCTACCGCACGCGCGACATCGTCACCGCCTCCTACGGCGTGCCCCAGACGCAAAGGGAGTTCTACCTCGCCACCGAGCTCACCGGGCACAGAGGCCTCGTCCGGGACGTGGCCTGGGCGCCCGGCAACGTCCGCGGCTACGACACCATCGCCACGGCCTGCCAGGACGGCTACCTGCGCGTCTTCCGCATCGACACCCCCTACTCCCCCGACGACGGCAAGTCCTGGTCCGCAAACGACCTGCTCAAGTCCTCGCGCACGACCCGTCCGGCCCCCGCGGGGACGCACCCGTCGTCCCTCGTCGACGCCGCCGCATCCACGACGGACACGAAGACGGCGGCCCATCCCTCGTCCACGCTGAGCGCGAGCCTGGCCAGGACGGCCGGCCCCGCCGCCGACAAGCGCAAGTGGTCCGGCGAGGAGGGACAGATCCACCACTCGCACCGCGAGATATCGAGACTCGACAGCCACAGGACGCCCGTGTGGCGCGTCGACTTTGACGACGACGGCCAAATCCTCGGCAGCACCGGCGATGACGGGAAGCTGATGCTCTACAGGCAGACCCCCGACGGCGTCTGGGCCAAGAGCTCCGAGCTAACCATGGTAAGAGAGAGAATGGCCGTGCCCTGAAACGACGATCCGCGCAACGAAAAAAAAAAAAAAAAAAAAAAAAAAAAAAAAAAAAAAAAAAGGCAACCCATCTCTCCCTCCTCTCGCTACAGAGCTACTCCCGCCCCACCAAAAGGTCCTCCGCCCATTCTTTCCCATCTTCGCGACAAGCGTCCTTGGAGGGTGGCAACAACCGCGCCGCGCCGCCGCGTCAAGCCCCCGGGATGGGTTGCGGACGGGGAAAAAAATGTCCTGCGGCAGAGATCAGAAACGGGTTTCGGACGATTCCGCGGGTGGTCTTTGTGTGTAGTGGGGCATTGCGCGTCACTGTTTTCTGTACATTACATGATGCCTTGGTGCGATTGGGTATGTTGGCCCACGTTGGTGTCGCGTGGGAATGTTTCTCAAGGTGCCTTGTATACGTACATTTGCATGTGATGGCGGTCTTGAACGACTACCTACTTCTTGGTAGGTAGCTAGGTAGTTGCTCGTTACAGAGAAATAGCCTAGAAACTAAGTACTTCCTACTTACTTAAAAGAAGGGTACTTACGCCTGACTAATAAGCTACTACAAAAGGTGGGGGCTACTGCGTGCCGCCCTCCGTGCATCCAACGTATTTTATATGACTTTATCTACAACATCACAGACAGACGTCACGTTGCTCCAAGCACGTCCATTGCCAGAGGGAACTTGGATATCGCACGGGGTGCTTCGACCCATCTCCATGTTCTGTGCATAAATATACATCTTATGTATGTGTAAGTAGCCTAGCGATAGACGTTTCTCCCTTTTCCCTACGAGCTTGATGCGCGGTTAAGGCTTTCTGGGCCTTTTTCAAAGCCACGCGACATGAATTGAATTCGACTCCTCCAAACGCCATTCTCGTGTTTCTTGAGATGCTTGATTTGTTCTCTTTGCCCCGGTTGCAAACTTGTTCGAGTCTCCAGTGTCCTTCAAATAGCACGCTTTTAAATACAAAAGTGAAAAGGACTAGGGGAGATAAAAAAAAAAAAAGGAAAAAAGGAAAAAGGAAAAAAAAAACACCACGGATGAATCATATTGCACATTAATTAGCCCCCGCAATTCCCGACTAGGCAGCATCGGCGCTGGCCACAGGCGGTACGACCTTGGTAACCTGGGAGCCGGCGCGGACGATGCGCTGTCCGGTGGAGTCATTCATATAGGTGACATCCTTGTTCTCAAACTGGGCGCGCTTCCAGATCTCCACTTCGCAGCCACCGCGCAGGACACCAACACGCATCGTGGAGAGCAGGTTGTGGGCGGCATTGGAGTGGAGATATACACCGCCGTTGAAGATGGAGGTGGCGTCCTTGCCAATGGCGGAAGAAATGAGAGCCTTGCCACCGGGATGGTCCTTGATGAAGTCGGTGACATCGTGAATCACGCCGGCAACAGCGACGAGGGCCTTGCCATTCTTGGACTCGGCGACGAAGTCGTCCCAGCTCACAACAGGCAGTTGCTCAAGAGGCGTACCCCAGTCAAGGGTGGAGCGCTTCTGGTCAAGCTTCTTCTGCAGCTGCTGGACGCGACCCTTTTCGATTTCGTTGGCACGGAATTCCTTGAGGTCATAGGCAAGCCCGAGGACTTTCCAGGCATAGATGGCCCACTTGGTAGGATCGTATTGCCACCATTCAATGGCATTTCGGTAGTCGGAGGGGAACTCGTGATGGAAGTTGTGGTAACCCTCACCGAGAGTAACGAGGGCAGTGATGAAGTGGTCGCGGGGAGAGTTGCGGTCGTCAAAGGGCTGATCACCGAGCCAGTGAGCCAAGGAGTTGACGCAGAAGGTAGCCTGCTGGACAAAGCAGATACGCAGGATTCCGGCGTACACGAAGCCACCCCACCAGTCGTTGAACATGAGCCCGCAGAAAACGGTAGGGAAGACGAGAGCCATAAAAATTACGGACTTCAAGTAGTGCTGATGTTGCCAGACGACGACGGGGTCCTCGTTGAGATCGGTGATGTCGGTACGGCCAGCACGTTTGGGGTTCTGCTTGAACACCATCCATCCCAGATGAGAGTACAGAAGGCCCTTGCGAACCGAGTACGGGTCCTTTTCCGTGTCGGTGTATCGGTGATGGGCTCGGTGGCCGCGAGACCACCAACGAATGGAACCTTCGACGGCACCGGCGCCCACGGCGGCGAGATATATCTTGAGAGGCAAGCTAGCTCGGTATGAAGTGTGAGACCAGAGACGGTGATAACCTTGACAAACGTTAGTAAAAGTTGCCCAGTTTGACGGAGAACTTCGTCCTTTGCCGAATAGATCTCTCTCTCTCTCTCTCTCTCTCTCGTGACTCGGGTTTCACATACCAGCAGTAATGCCCAGACCAGTGTTGAAGTAGTAGACGACGGCAAAGAGGGCGGTATACAGACGAAGAGGCACCCAGTACGCGGAGATGAAACCGGCCAGCGGCACAAAGATGATAAAGGTTGTGTTGAGCCAATTGACGTGCTTGTGCCAGTTGGACCAGGTCATGGGCGTGTCGGCAATGTGCACCTTGGCATTGACGTCGTTTTTCCGGGAGCGCAAGGGCACATAGTCGGTGGTGCCATCGGGGAAGGCCTTGGCCTCAACAGCAGCCGTTGAGTCCGACATGTTGAAGGGGGGGCCAAGAGACGTTGCCGTCTCGCACCGAGGTAAAAATGACGGGGTGCTGAAAGCTTCTTCAAGGGTTTTTTTTTCTTGGTTGTTGTTTTTGTTGTTGACAATCTGCAGTGAAGCAGTGGTATTGGCAAGACACAAAAGAGGACGATTCACTGTGGAGACCCAGTGAATGCAGATGAGGAAGAAGAGAAGAAAAAAGACGAGCAGGGCGGTCGACAGCAGGAGCAAGCTATGTATTAATAAAGGAAGCGGTGGTGGGAAACAGGAAGAACAAAAAAAAAATATCAACTATTCTGAGGGGGGCGTGCTGGATAGGAAGGGCGTGGCGTGTTGAAAGAAAGCGCAGCGTGGCCCTCGAAGCTGCTGGGAGATGGTTGGGGCGGCGGCGGGTCGGGGACCGGAAGCCTGCATGTTGCAACTCCCATGTAGCGTGTACATGCCTGCCTGCCTACTTGCCTTATGGAAAGCAGGTACTTGTGGACTTGCGGACGAATGGGTGCAAGTACTGTATGGAGGTACTTGGTGTACGGCAAAAGGGATGCATCGGAAGAAATACGTAACTTACACGCATGAAGTACTTGACACTACATACCGTCCGCAGCCCTGTCCCCGGCGGGCCGGCGCAGCGTGCAGACGCAGGAAAAAAAACGAAACAAACCAAACCAAAACAAACCAAACCAAAACAAACCAAACCAAAACAAACCAAACCAAAACAAAAAAAAAAAAACACAGCACGTGTTCCGCCACGGTCATTGTCATCACAGTCGCCCGTCGACACAGTACATTTGGACATGGCAGAGCCTCCACGGAGCCCTCCACGGAAGGCACGGGATAGAGTATACGTCGTCGCAGTCCCGCATCCTACTTATCATGATTGCGTTGTCGTCGTCTGCCGTCCAGTCCGACCCAACCCTTTTCCCCAACAACTTTTTTTTTTGCTCTGCATCCGGCAAGTGGGTCTCCGGCCGCCTGGCGAATCCATCGGTCCTACTCGTGGTGGCAGCTGGCAAGACTGCACCATGGGTGGGGCGTTTATTTGCGACAGAATGGGTTGGGTTGGGCCAACACCGGCCAGGGGCTCGGGGGAAGGGGAGGGGGGGAGGCTCCACCTTGCCCCGGCGTTTCGGCATCGTGGAAGAGCTTTTGGGAGAGTGCAGGGTTTTTTTTTATGATTTGATTTTTAGTCTTAATTTATTTTTACTTTACTTTACTTTTATTTAGTCATCTTTTATTTGTTTTCTCATAAATAATGGTAATAACAACCATCTACGCATGCTTTTTGGCGCCTGTGCATGGCAGGCGAGCGCCGAGTCCCCTTCATAGGTCGAGTTCCTGCAGGGCAAGCCCTCGGCACTCCTTGTCCCACAGCGCCACCCATCCCTGACAAACAGCCGCCCAAAAGACCAGAAAAGAAAAGAAAAGGGGAAGAAAAAGGGAAGAAAAAAAAAGGGGAGGGGGGACAGGAAAAGGAAAAAGAAGAAAAAAGAAAAAAAAAAGAAAAAGAAAACCCGTCTCATTGCCGGCAAACCGACAACGGCCCCTACGCAACAACCAGAACCAAAACCCCCCGCATGAGCAATCGCCCACCCCGTTCCGTTCCCCAACGTGACATCACGTCGTCCCCACGCCGTCATCACCACCACCCACGACCGAACCAGATCTCACACCTCGGCTCCACCGCCACAGAGCTCAACAACCCCGCTACCTCCACTCCCCCCACCCCAGCATCCCCACCCCTTCTCCCCTTCTCCCCTGCTCCCCACGGCAAGGAGCGACGTGGGTTCGTAGGTGCATAACTCCGAGCTCCTCCTCCACCCCAAAGGTGTAGGGCCGAACGTTTGGAGGCGACCCGCAGGAGCGGACGTGGATTTGCCATGCACATCTGTTGGATTGCACGGCGATGCAAAGGTACATAGAGTCATATACGTCAAGAATAGTCCCTTGGAGGCAAGATGCTCGGAATTACTAAGCCCAGTGTGGGCGTCTGTGGATCCCTTTGGTGCGCCAAGGGCTGGACGAGTAAGTTGGTACTTCACGAATCACATGTAGCCAGCCTTCTGCGCGCACCAACGGGATAGGCGGTGCACCACTCCCCAGCGACTTTCCTCGTCCGCAACAAATCACGTCCCGCCCATCCGGAGACCGGAATCCCGCCCGTGCTTGACACAATGTAAATCCAATGCTACACTGCTACACACTCATGTTCTCCTCTGGCCAAGGCACACTCCGGTGGCAACTCCCTCTGACATGGAAGAACAAAGAAAAAAGAAATAAGAAATAAAATAGAGAGAGAGAGAGAGAGAGAGAGAGAATATTGAAAAAATCAATCCGTCGTAAAAATAGTCGTAAAAATGCTCATTCCTTCATATCGATTCGTAACCTGTTCCATGCAAACAACACCAACACCATTCGCTTGCGTGTCCCCTCTAAAACATTCAAATCCGCCGGACAATACAACGGAAAGCTCGTGCAAAATTCCAAAACATCAACTGTTGAGGTGAGGTCATAGAGGGAGGCGATTCTGTTATGCTCATCCCTTTTGTGCTTCTACCTCTGGGGGTCCTGTCGTGCCCATGAATGCTTGCACGGTCGCTGGTCGTGCAAATGTGCCAAACTCGTCTTCCATGTCATCTGTGTCTCTAATCTTGCTGTCGCTGTCAAGCTGCAGGCTGACCCCAGTCCCCGCAAGAGGCGCGGGGAGAGATCTTTGACGAGCCAATGGCTCGTGGCGGCATCGTATATTCTTGAATCCCCCGTTTGCCCTGCTGTTGGGGCTCGATTGTCTGCCTAATCTCGGGTAATCAGTCGTCGTGGACTCGTCGACCTCGGCTAAACAGACTCTCTCGGCCCGTATTTCTTGATCTTCGGTATGGGGCGAGAACCATTGCGATATTCCCAAGCCGCCGAGGCCAATTTCTGACTGCAGAGATACGCCTCCGTCTAGATCGCCCTCTATCGTCTGTATCCCCGGTGCATTCCCATTCCGTCCTTCTGTAGCATCATGAAAGCGGCCGTCTTCTAGCATCGACAAGTCCTCATTTCTAGCTGGTACCGTCGCGTGTCGCTCAATGTCGGGATTCGGACCCGAATTATCCACATCATGGCGGTTCAGCTTGGTTGTGGAGAGCATCTGTAACCCATCTCCCAAAGATCGCGACAAGACGCCCGCCTGACTTGAGCTGACATGTCCCAAACCAACCTCGACCGGAATGTATGCCGCAGAATCCACATCCTGGTTTCCCAAGGACGAAGGAGTCTCTGGTCGCAACATTGTGCCAATGGTCTCCCTGTCCTCGCCCGGAGTGAAAACATCGTCATCTTCCACGTCGCTATAAGACGGGCGAACGCTCTTGTTGGCTGCCCACGAGGTACTGCTGTAAAATTTATTGCCAGACTCGTAGTCATCCGGTTGACTGGGAAGGGGGCTCGGCGGGGACCGTCCGCGCATAGGATAGTACGGCTCGTACATATCTGGGCTTGGCTCGGTATACGTCCTGCTTGAATAGTACGGACATCCATCAGACGGCACCACTGTTCCCCTCATGTCCGAATGCCTCCTCATACTTGCGGCGTAAGCGTCACCTTCATCCAAAGCCTCCACATCATCCAGAAGTAGAATCGATCCTGCGTATGGTCCAGAATCAGGCGGGAACATTCGTAGGAGTGCGGACGCGCTTGGCCTCATTCTTGGATCTGCTCTGAGACACATTTCTGTCACATCGCGATACCAATCGGGCACGTGGATATCCCGTCTCAATATCAAAGGTCGGGGATGAAGTTCTGGTTCGTCTTCCAGCACGGCCAGCCCCCACAGCACCATACCAAGCTGGTACAGGTCAGACTTGACACCGATATACATGTTGATTCGGTGATGTGTCGCGACTAGCGCCTTTGCCTCGGGTGGCTCCCATCCCACCGGACACCCTCTCCTGTTGATGTCAATAATCTTGGCATCTCCTGTGGTGTCAACAACAATATTCGATAGTGTGAAGTCTCCCTGGACGAAGCCTGATTCGTGAATGTCTGCCAGGCCATGGACAATCTGTCGCGCCCATCTCTCTCGTTTTGTCCACGGTATGCCGGCACTTCCCTCTTTGGAATTGTCGTATATGATGTCGATTAATGCCCCTTGCTCGGCATAGCTTATGAGAAGACCTTTGATATGTTCATCATGGTCGTCGACGACAACTCCGTACAGTTGAACAACGTGTCTTGAATAGCGAAGGCTGCTAAGCGCATTCACTTCGTATAGGAATTCATCAACCGTTTCAGGGCTGGGAATTTCCTTCTTGATGAGAATCCGCCCGTGAACGCGGACCTTGTAAACAAACCCAGACATGTGGCAATCAAACTGAATTTCCTGTTCGCGAATACGTTTGCAGCTCGAATGTCGAATTTGATCGACCAGGGGGTAATTGATGATTTCCTATACATTTGTTGGTCACCACACATGCCCATACACACACGCAGTTGGACAGAGAGAGAGAGAGAGAGAAGAGAGAGAGAGAGAGTACTCACGTTACTATCCTCGACGACATGGACATGCAGTCGACCATCAGTTGTTTGTAGTTTTAGATTTGTCACGGTGTCATAAAAGGCAATCTCGGGGAGGCTCTCCCGGATGGCCTCGTAAATCTTGGCGCTCTTATCCCTTTGATACTTCATTCTTGCCAGTTCGCTTTCCAGGGAATCTGGCGGTGGGTCTCGATAGTCGAGAGATATCGTGACACGTTTCCATAGCTGATCCCGTTTACGGTACGTCACGAAGAACTTTTCCCTTCTTGATCGATCGCGATAATGCATGCTCAGGTTGAGGATCCATCGTCTTTCTAGTTCATGGGAAATCATGGCGTCATACTGAGATGCTGTCATGGACGCCGTGTCCAGGGTTGAGCAGACGTCTTTTTGCGAGGCATCGCCGCATTGACTTGTCGAATCAAAAGTCGCGGAATTCGTACTGGTATTCAACAAATGGTCGTCTCCGCATTCACCGAGTACATCATGACCGGACTGGGTGGCATTCTCGTCCGAGAACAAAGCCAAGTTGTCCGAGGCGGCTTCTGATGCGGTCTCAGCATCTCCTGTACCGAGCACGTTGCTCCCTTTGGCACATTTTCGGTCCGTAGAGGCCGCTTTGCGCCGCTCTTCTGCGGTTGTCTCAACAGGCTCTAGATGGTTTCTCTGCTCCGAGAGCTTTCTCGCAAAAGTCTGGGATCGAGGGAGCCCTGTGATGACTCTCCGCGACGGTTGTTCGGCCAAGGAATCGATTGGCTTTGATCGAACACCACCACTGGGTCGCTCCTCGCTCGACTCATCACGCTTCGACATCAGCCGGTTGCTGTCATAGTTTGATCGCGCCAGGTTCTTGGATGTCAGAGGCCATCCGCCAGGTGCCAGTAGAGGCTCGGGTCCGAAACCTTCATGGTCGGCCATCTTGTTGGGGAAGAAGCTGGCGGGCGTATCACAACAACCCAGACGAGCGCCCTGTACCAAGAGTCGTCCCCGATTCTCGAACGAACATCAATATTGAATACTGCGATTACGAATGAGAATAAATATCGCTGGACCAGTTTGGCTATCTCGACATCAGCCCTGCCTAGCTAGGTACCTAGGTAGGTAGGTAGGTAGGTCGGTAGGTAACCGTCCCGGCTTGACGGTGTAAGTCGATGAGGCTGGAAGTGGGTCTGTGCCTGGTCACTCATGAACAAACAAACATTCTTTGCAGGGTGCAGGGTGGGAGGCTGGATGAGCAAGTATGCAGCACAGCCGCACGAGCAACTCTTTCGAAAAGCGAGTGCAAGTACAAGAAATAGAGGAGAGAGAAAGAATAAAGATAAATAAATAAAAGGACAATACCCGACTGACGTTGAGCAGAGAGAAAATCACAAAGAGATGTAGCAGCTCAGGTCAGGTCGGTGGAGATGTGGAGATGTGGAGACGTGGAGTCTGCCGACTCGGAAGCGTGGTGAAGACGAAGGCGAGGCGGAAGGGGAGGCGGAAGGGGAGGCGGAAGGGGAGGCGGAAGGGGAGGGGTCCCAGACGCAAATGGCGGCCAGCCACCGTGGAGGCGCAAAAAAAAAAGAATGGGAAAGGCTGGGGGGTTGGTGGTTGGGTTGTGCGTCACTTGTCCATCGCGTGCTGTCTCGTCTGTTTGTCTGTTTTTATGGGCAGTGACGGACTTACGGACTGGACAGTGGGGTCGGATCTAGTCGGATCTGGTCGGGTCCCGCGGGCCTGGTTCTTGAAACAGAACTTGCTTGCTGCTCTACGCGGCGCTGCTCAGCCGACCTGGTCGCTCGTCTACTGCTATGATTATGTTAGTACTGGCTGCCATTGGCATGGCTGGTGCCAGGATGACACAGAGGGAAGACGGCGCACAAGCATGCTGGAAGGACCGACAAGACGATTTCTGGTGGCTGCCAAAAAGGCCTAGGTCACCAGAGGAGGCGGGGGCCTAATGCGGCGTTGGGCTCGTCGTTGGACCGCGATGAGCGTGAGCACGAGAGGGAGATGGAGAGGGAGAGGAGGCGGAGAAGGAGGAGTGAGAGGGAAAGCAAGAGGGACGGCGAGAGGGACGGCGAGAGGGACGGCGAGAAGAGCAGAGTCGGCGTCAGCACCTGAACAGCGGTCGAAGGTCAACGGTCAAAGGTCGATGATCAATGATCAATGGGCAATGTCCGATGGCCGGTGGCAGCCCGAGAAGTGACGAGGATGCTCGTCAGAGGTTGCGAGATCAGAGACGCCGACGGCGGATGAGTGGCCGATGGACGGAACATGGAACACATGTCGGAGATGCGGCTGGACTGGAGGGTCGCTCCTTCTGTGTTTCCGTGTTTCCGTCGTTCCTTCCGTCTTGCTGTCTTGCTGTCTAGCTGTCTTGCTGTCTTGCTGTTTTGCTGTCTTGCTGTGCAGCTCGCTGCATGCGCGTGACGACATCTGGACGCTCAGCTTCCATGCCCAGTGCCCGGTGCCAGGTGCCCTTGACAGTCAGTCATTGATGACAAAAGCGACAGCTGGTGGGCTCTCCTGCCAAGGCCCAAGCAAATGCCCCGGCAAGTCCCCTGGCTGGTAGGCTGGCCCTGCAGATGGCGGCGGCTGGGCGGTGAAGCCCCAGCCCGTCCGGCGTCGCCCACGACCAACTAGTTGGTCGACTGGATTTCTGGATGGATGGATTCATTTATTCATGACAGCCCGGCATATTATGCGTACCTATGTACATGATGTATGCGTCCATCGTGGTCGCACCAATAGCCAGACCAAACCACATGCCCTCTCTGCCCTCTCTGCCCTCTCTGCCACCACCCCGTCTCGCCGTCCACGGCACGTCCTCGGCTGTCCGTCGCACGCTTCGGTTCCTTGCCGCCCACGTATGAATTGGAGGAATCCCATGCGCCGTGGGTTCATCCAGAGTCGGATGCCCCCAGGTGAAGCCGATGCCGATGCCGATGCCGATGCCGATGCCGACGACGACGACGACGAGTGATGAAACGATCCCAATGAGAATCATCACCGCCTGCCATTCAGCCCGCGGCGCGGACCAATCGTCCCAAGACAAGTCTGCGGTTGTGCATGCGACAAAGGCTGCATCTCTTGGGAACAGTCAGCCCGCCCACCCATCATCACCCGCCGAGATGCAACTCTGCCCAGCTAGAATCCAACATTCCTCCAAAAAAAAAAAAAAAAAAAAAAAAAAAAAAAACCCTCCATCCATCCCAAGGTCTCCCTTCCTCCCTCCCCTCCCGCCCACAAGCCATCCATGCCTGTGCACCCAAGTCGCGTGTCACATTGACGTTGGGCATCCACAAGAAGGCACTTCTCCAACCCACGCCCTCGTTGGCAAACGCACCGCGCACGACAAACAGCAAACCCAGTCCGGGGTACAGCCAAGTCACGAGCGTATTCATCTCGCGGCGATGCCGTTCTTCCCCGCGCGCCACGCGGTCCTCGCATTCGTTCGCCGCGACGCAAAAGGGCGAGAAAGAACAAAATAAAGGCCTCTGCGGAAGGGGTTGCAGCTGGCGTCCCACGACGTGAACCCCATGCCAGGCCGGCAACGTGTGCGGCACCAGCGCCAACCATGGGAGGGGAAAAAAAAACAGAAAAAAGAGAAAGAAAAGAAGAAAGAAAGAAAGGAAAGGAAAAAGAAAGGAAAAAGGAAAAAAAAAAAGAGAGAAAAGGAAAAAAAAAAAAAAAAAACGAACCACTCAGCTGCCCATGCAGGGGCCGACCGGACGCATCCTCCGACGTCCGTGGCCCAACTCGTCGAGGAGCACGTCAGACAGGCGCCCAAAAGACGCAAGTCGAAGCCTCCGACGCTCGGCCGCTGAAAACTCGCACCCTGGACGTCCACTCGGACGCGACTCGACGTCTTTTCCTTTCGTCCGAGGCTTGCGGCCGAGGGGGATCCGCGTCTTGATGTGCGTGGCTGCATATGTACATGGAGATGCAAAGACGATCATGGCCTGCCACAATGTACAGGAAGCTTCTTTTCCCTCGAGCATACATACAATCCGTATTTACGTACATGGTACCAACGTGCATCTCCCCAGGCATCTTCCAAGGCCACACGCCCACGGCCAAATCTATGCTAATCTCTACAAATACAAGAACCATCCACGCCTTCCCCCTTCCAGTTTGCTCCCCTCCCCTCCCATTCCCTCCCCTTTTTCCACCACGATAGCACAAAAAGAGTAGTGAGTGATTTGCCGCATTCAGGGGGGTGGGGGCCCCTCCAGCCCCGTATCATCGCCCAAGAACATGGTTTGGCCGGAGCCGAAAGGACAACGACAATTGCCGGCGGTGTTTTTGAATGCAGTGTGTCATGCAATTTTTTTTGGTTCTTCTTCCAAATCTCAACGCCCCAGCGTATGCGTGCCCTGTGTTGCGTTGCCTTTGTTGTCATCTTCGGCGTGTTGTTTTCTTCTCTCGCGAGAGAGGATAAATAGACATGTACATGGTTGCTGTTTCCTCTTGTGGATTTAAAGGCCCAGACCGCGCATAAGCCTGATATGCTGCTTCTCCTTTCCCCCTCTAATGCATATTGGTTTCTTTGCCCTTTTTTTTTCATCAAGAAAAAAAAAGACACCGGAAATGTAAAATTGGAGCCAAGAGACGTCCGGCTCGCTTTACTCGTCGTCTTCGTCGCGTTCCTCTTTTTTATGTTTGACGACTCTGCTCTTATTGGCTTGCTCGCGGTCAACATTTTGGAAGATGAGGTCAAAGATCTCGTTGTACCATCCCACGGCGTGACCTTCTATGCCTTCTTTAATGTTCTGGTGGGGAGGGGAGAGAGGAAAAAAAAAAGGTTTCTCATGTTAGCCTGCGAGCCCAGTATGTTTGTTGGTGGAACAAAGTGTGATTGCGAGTTGAAAAGAGAACCCGTCCATCCGTCTGTCGACTTACCTCGGGCAGTTCAAGCCAATCTGACATGTTGTCCATAGGGAAGAAGACCGTCTTGCAGCCGGCGCGTCGAGCGGCGACCGTCTTTTCGCGAAGCCCGCCTATCCGCAGTACTTTGCCCGTCAGTGTGATTTCGCCCGTCATGGCGACTGCTGGATCCACGGGCGCGTCCAGGGCCAGAGACAAGAGTGAGGTGGTCATGGTGACGCCGGCAGACGGGCCGTCCTTGGACACCGCACCGTCGGGGACGTGGAGATGCATTTTTGCCTTGTCGAAGAAGTCGTTGTCTGGGAATCGCTTGATCATGAAGGCCTTGGCGAAGGAGTAGGCGATTGTCGTAGACTCCTTCATGACATTTTTCAGATTGCCGGTGATCTCCAGGCCGGGCCTCGAGCTGGTGCGGAGCGGCGCTTGCAGGATGGACTCGATATACATGGCTGCGCCGCCCATTTGCGTCCAGGCCAGGCCCATCGAGACACCGGGCGGGCTCACATCATAGAGGCGGTCCGATGTGAAGACAGGCGGACCAATGTAATCCACCAAGTTATCTTTGCCAATCTCGACATCCACCGAGTCGGGAACGCGGAGGGCCCTGCGCGGCGTCTCAGCCGTCTCGCTGCTCTCCGTCGCGGATGCGGCAGCGGCTCGCCTCTCGTCCGGATCGCCATCCTCGCCCGAAGCAGCTTCGGCTTTCTCCAAGGCGGCTTTGCCCTCATCAGTGAGGCCTTCATCCGCTGGCAGCACATCGTCTCCCAATTCCTGCACGATCTTCAATGCGGATTTGCGGAACACCTTTTCGATCTGCTTCTTCAGGTTTCGCACACCAGACTCGCGGCAGTAGGACTTGATGAGCTCCTCGACTGCCTCGTCGTTGAGATTCACTTTGGCGTCCTTCAGGCCGGCCGCGTCCTTGGCTGCTGGGGCAAGGTAGCGGTTCACGATGGCTTTCTTCTCGTCGGCGACGTAACCCGACAGCGTGATCAATTCCATGCGATCCAAGAGCGGTTGCGGGATGGTATCCGTCATGTTGGCAGTGCAGACGAAGAGAACCTTGGACAGATCAACGGGCAGGTCCATGTAATGATCCAGGAATGAACTGTTTTGTTCGGGATCGAGCAGTTCCAGCAGTGCTGAGGAAGGGTCCCCCTGATATCCGCGTCCAATCTTGTCCACTTCGTCAATCAGAATGAGGGGGTTCTCGGTTTGGCATTTTTTCAGGGCCTGGATGATACGGCCAGGCAAAGCACCCACATAGGTACGACGGTGGCCCTTGATCTCAGCCACATCTGTCAGGCCGCCGACGCTGAACCGGTAGTATTCTCTGCTGAGAGCTCGAGCAATGGATTTTCCGATGCTAGTCTTGCCAACACCGGGAGGTCCGACGAAACACAAGATTTTACCTTCCACCGTACCGCGGAGTTTGCCAACGGCAATAAACTCCAGAATGCGATTCTTGACTTCTTTCAGTCCGTAGTGATCTTCGTCCAAAACTTTCATGGCGTTGGAAATCCCAAAATTCTCCGCGCTCCTGCGACCCCACGGAATCTGGGTCAGCCAGTCGAGATAGTTTCGCGTCACGTTGAACTCGGAGGCTGCGGTTTCCAGGTGAGCGAGCTTGTTAATCTCTTCTTCAAAGACCTTTCGTACAGGCTCGGGCATGGCTAGCTTGCTGGCCTTATCCTTGAACTTTTCCACGAGCTTGTCCTTGCCGTCAGACTCGAGGCCGAGTTCACGGCGAATACCCTTCATCTGTTCCATGAGCCAATACTCTCGCTGCCTTTTGGTGATTTTGTTCTCCACATCCTTTGTGATCTTGGACTGGAGTTGAGCATTCATAAGTTCTTTCTTGAGCACTATGAGCGCCTTCTGCATCCTTTCCTCGATGTTCATACACGACAGGACTTCTTGCAGTTCGTTCTGTTCCCCGGAGGAAACGGCAGCGGCAAAATCCGCCAACTTGCCAGGCTCCGAGGTAACGTTGCCCGTCGACTGGCTCATGGAAAACGTCGAAATCTGATCACGAAATAGGTTGTTCATGGTCGCCACCTCTTTGAATACGTTGACGATTTCGTTTGTGACTGCTCGTATAACGGGACTCTTGGGATCGTAGGGCTCGTCGATGAGGTTGTCGACATTAACAAGGCTGACAGGCCACTTCTTCAGCCAAGACGTAGGCTCGTATTTCTCCGCGACTTGATCCGACGTTGTCTCCACAGCACCTTCCTCGAAACTGGCCACCACATCACCTTTTTTTTCTTGCGAGAGCTCTCTTTCTGTCGTCGTCGTCGTCGCCTGTTGCGGTATTGCGTCTGGCACCTCGACGTCTTGTTTGGGATCCGTCGTTTCCACCTCTGTGTTGCTCGGTGGCACCAGGCTGGAGAGCTTGATTCGACGGTGGGGGTACAGGATGGCGGTCAGGGCTCCTTCCTGTCCGTGAATAGGAAATGCACTCGTAATCTGGGCAAAGACGCCAATGTCATGGACGTCGTCGATGTTGCGAATGATGTCCTCGTCTTCGTTTTCATTCTTTAATAAGAAAGCGCCAACATATGGCTGTCCTCTCTTGATCGATTCCGTGATGGCGGTCGCGACATTCGGGTCTCTGATCGTGATGGCTTTATAGAATCCTGGGAACAACGGCCTTCGAGCTATGGGAATGGCGAGAACTTGAGGATATACTTCCGGGACCAAGGGCTTCTGCAACGCCTTCTCGTTCGACTTCTTTCCCCTTTTTCCACCTCCGTCACCACCGCCAGAACCGCCGTCGCCTCCGGACTCCGAGCCACCAGTTGCTGAGCTGCCAGCGGCGCCACCGGGCTTTCCATCCTGGGATTTGCTAGTACTACTCGGTCCCTTGGCCGAAGGAGGAGCCTCGACCACGTTCTCGGCTGTTGCTGTCGTCTCGAATTCCTTCTTTCGGTTTTGCAAATTGGCCTCGACCTCCTCGTCCGACAAGGGCTGGGTCATGGTCTCGGGCGAAGAGTCGAAGAAATTGTCAGGTTTCTTGCCATCCTTTTTACGTAACTCGGTCGTTGTGGAGAAAGAGGCGCCGACCAAGCCGGGCAAGATGCGAGGCAAATTAGATCTGCACACATGTCGGCCGTGACAACTTGGTGAGAGGGCCCATCTCGTCGATATTGAGGAGACACGGGCCCGAGACGCATGCGCAGCGGATCGTTCGAGCAGCAGCCGCCCGGAAAGACGGGACCGAGGAATCATGGTGGGCTGGGTTGCTGTGCGGCACGCGCTCCGTTGGAGGTATTTACCAAGCTCCGGGGTTACGAGATGGCAAAAGTGGCAAGACGCCCAAAGACAAGCTTTTCGTGTGGCGCGAAGGGAACAGGACGTGTTGCGAGTAGAATTCGAGAGTTTGCAGCGGCTGTGAGTGTCTTTAGTGTCTGTCTCTTGTGCTGGCTGTCAAGACAGCTCTGTTGCACATTGCCGCCGGGGGCGAGGATGGATGATGATGCGAGATGGATTTGGTGATGACGCCGGTCCGACTCGACTTCAACAAGGGCGACACCGGCCAAAACGGCGAGACTAACCAATGCCAGCAAACTAGACCCGAGCCACTCACCGCCCGCCAGACCCACTCGGAGAGCGGACGAGAGCCAGCTGCGCCAAGAAGCTTGCTTTCTTGCTCCCTTTCCTTCAAACTCGGAATACCCTAGAGGGAGACGTCCACTCAACGCTGGCCGACGACTGGCCGACGACTGGCCGACACTGGCAGCAGGTGCAAAGAAAGAACACGGGGCATGGCAAACTACTAGGTAGTAGACATCTTTAGTCTTTGATGAAGCAGATCTGGCCCATCATTTCTCTCAAAGCTGGGCCGCTGAGAACCCCAAACGCGACCCGCGATCGTCAAAGCTTCTGGAGGATTCGGACAAGACTTGTCCGATATCTCCCAATCCAATCACCAATCACCAACCACCAACCACCAACCACCGCTTCGACCTCACTTCTTCTTTCCCTTGACCTTCCATGGACTGACATGTCATTCAAGCAATCCTGCCCTCACTTTCTATTCCGTGAAAGTGTAATGTGGCAGCACTCTTCTCTCGCCTGACTACAATCGCTCGACTGCCGAAAATCCCAAGTCGCATTTCTACAACAGCAACCATGGCTTCTACCTCTGACAGCAGGGACAAAGTGACAGAGTCCTTATCAAGCTTGACCCTGGACACACCAAATGACAGCGGCAACAGCAAGCCGGTGAAATCAAACTCGAAGCCGAAGCGGAAACCAAAGAAGAAGGTTGTCGATTCGTGGGAAGACGACGACGAGTCCTCGGGCTCAGATGAGGAGCTGCGCCTACCGGTAGTAACAAGTCCTGTCGAAGCGCCCTCTGCATTGCCTCCTGCACCATTCGAAGCAACCTACGGATCTGTCCCAAGCTGGAACCATGTCAATGACGGGCCGATGTTGCCTCGCGGAGGAGACCCCAGCAAAAGGCCAGAGAAAACGGATGCTGTCGCCCGTCGCATGATTGCAGCCGGTCTTGGATTGAAGACTCCCAAACAGACGGAGGAGCAAAGGGCCTATCAGAAATCTGTGCGAGAACAAGAGAAGAAGAAGCGCGAAATGGAGAGGGAAGAAGAGCAGAGAAGACGCCAAGAGTCAGAAATGGCTAAAGCTGCCATTTGGGAGGACTGAGCCTAGAAGAGGCTATCATGGTGAAAACAGGGTGATGGTACATACGTGCACACATGTATGTATATATTGATGATGCACGATCCACGGCTGCTCATGGCGCATATGAACTTGGCATATTCTTGGTCATGCTTTGATCATGAAGGCCTTTGGCACAAGTCCGCTTTTGACATGTTACGTGTTTCTACGCCTTGCTATGAACGCATACCTACTCCTCATTGTCCATACGCACGCACTCTGTCAAGGGACGGACCGGTCCACAATCTGTTTCTTTCATTCACCAGCATCGTGGCCCTTGACGACAAGGCTCGGCTTGTTCTTAGGTATTCTGGCAGCAGTGTTTGACGACGTCATCGCGAATGCATGTGAATTGCCTGAGCACAGATGTTTAAATGTACAATATACCCGCTGCTTCAAGGATAGAAAAAAAAACCGGCGAAAAGGGTATCACTTTTCAGTCCACCACGACGCAAGACGCCCAAGTTCGAGCCTCCCCCCCTTCAGCATTTTGACAAAGGAATTGCCTTCCCATAATGCATCAACACCAAGTCGCCGAGACCGCCGTGCCGAACCGATACTCCGTATGCCTCCAGTCCCAGGTCCTGCGCGCGCTGGTTCCAAATTATCTGCGACACGATGCCCTCCCTCGAGCAGCACATGCACAGCATCGGCCACTGGCTCCTGCCCAACGAATCCCGCACGCCCTTGGTGGCCGAATACTCACTCACCAGCACGCCCAGCACGCCGGTCCCTCGCCAACCAACGGGCGCCCCGATAAAGGCGCCCTCGAGCTCACGAACATGGCGTGGCGCGAGGCGCTGGGTCCCCGCCTTGCACTGCACCAGCACCCTCAGCGACAGCGGCGGGGAAGCCTTGGCGGGCAGCGTCCAAGTGCCCACGAGGTCGGTGCCTTTGTCGAACGAACCGCCGATGCGCTTGAGGTCAAAGCCATATCTGGGCAGCGATCGAGCCACCGTGTACTCGTAGTGGGTGCCGACGTAGACGGTGGAGTTTTCATCAAGACCCGTCCTCTTGGCGTAGCAGACGAACGAGGCGAGATCAGAGTGGTGAGGGGATGGCGAATCGGCATCCGGAGTGCTGGGCTTGTCCTTGTCCCGTGGTTTGCGCGAGCGCTGGTTGCGCGGCCGGCTGGTGCTGCCGACGAGACGACGTGTCACCGATGCCCAGCACATGTGGACGGACGGCGGAGGGGTAGCCCGCAGGATCGCGCGGCTGGCTGGATACATGGCCGGATTGTCTCCATCTCAGAGAGCATGCGACGTCGTCGGCGTGGTTGGAAATTCTGGAAATTTCGGCCTTGTTCTAGTTGGGTGGAGGCAGAGAGCGGAAAGCAGCGGGATTCGCCCCGGATGCATTTAACCGCATGGTATGCAGCTATCGGTGCATGACCTCGGTGCTCACCTCGCCCCATCAAAGTCTCCCAAGGAACCGGCCGGGCAGCGTCCGGAGCCTCTTTTTGAATCCTCATCAAACCAGCTCCTCCCGGCTCCTCCCGGCTTTTTTTTTCGAAACCGTCAAAAGCTGGATTGAGTCTCTTTTTGTCATCAGCGACGACAGGACACTCTTCACACTCCTCTCCAGGTCTCCGACCCTCTTGCGACAACAACAGCAGCAACACCAACAGCAAAAAAGAAACCATGGGCACCATCCTCCTGCCCCATCTCGTCACGGCATGGCATGTCGACCAAGCCATCCTCAGCGAAGAGAACCGCCTCGTGGTAATCCGCTTCGGCGATCCCAACAACAACCCAGACCTCGACATCATGGACGAAGTCCTCTCCAAAGTCGCCCCCCTTGTGCAGAAATGGGCCGTCATCTACGTCTGCGATATTGCCAAAGTGCCCGACTTCAATCACATGTATGGTATGTGTTGCGGTCCCCAGAAATAAAGACCAGAACCATGATTCTACCCATGTACCTCTGGACTTTGGGTCGTGGGAATTGGGAAACAAACCACTTCTTTGCCCCCCCCCCCCCCCCAAAAAAAAAAAAGAACAAAAAAAATAGACAAGATGAAGAAAAGAGAGCTAGTGCTAACCGTCTCCACCCACGACATAGAATTAAACTCCAACGAAGAGCCGTTCGCCGTCATGTTCTTCTTCCGCAACAAACACATCATGTGCGACTTTGGAACCGGCAACAACAACAAGATGAATTTCGTGGAGCGGAACCGACAAGACGTGGTCAACATTCTCGAGGCCGTCTACCGGGGCGCGACCAAAGGAAAGGGTCAAGTAAACAGTCCAAAGGGTAAGAGTGTTCCACAGAAACAATCATGCCCTTCGTCTCTGCGTGGTTGCCCATCTGACATGATTCATGGGCAGATTATTCTACGCGACACCGATATTGATTTCGAGTGCTTTGTTTGTCATACTCTCTGGGATTGGAGCACGGGTATAGACGCTGCTGGAAAGTATTTTGGTTTGAAAACTCCTCCCTCTCCCTTTTTAACGTCGGGCAAGGTACGACAGATGGCCCTCGTGGAGGGCCATTGTCGACTTAGCGTCACCGGTTAGAGCCGTCGTTCAACCCCATGGCAGGCAGCAGTCCCAAGCCGAGGGCGCAAAGCCAGCGACCCCTCGCTGGTTCCCACGGATCATCTACCCATACCACTCGGCACATGGGCACCATACCCTAGCAAGTTCCCCATCCTTGTCCACCCAGCCGATGAGCTCTTTCCAGACGGCACTTGACGCAAAAAAAAAAAAAAGCCATCACGTCAATCACAGCCCGAGAATCAACCAGGAAAAAAACGCCTTCGCGTGGACGACGTCGTCCTTGTCCGCACACAGATACCCCGCCCTCACAGACGTTGTAGAAAGCTGCATCGTGTATGAATTCAAGAGGCCACGCTAACCGGCCCAAGGATGCCAAAGACGGTGATGGTTTGAGCATCGCGATTCACAATATGGATAATAGAAGCCAAGAATCTCGGGTGCCGGGTTTTTTGTTTTTCTATTTTTTTCCTAAAAAAAAAAGAGGAGAAATGACACAGATATAAAAATAAATGCAAAGGTTTTTTCTTTATTAAAAAAAAAAGGCCCAAAAGATATCAAAATATAAAATATAAATAACAATAAATCCAAAGATTTTATCATTGAAAAAAGAAGCCCAGAATAAAAATAATACCTTCCCATCATCACTCGCTCGCTGAACGTATTCCAAAACGCCCAAACACCGTCCCATATCCGACCCCTTCCCTTCCCCTTCCCCTTTCCCGAAACTAATACATGACAACCCCTATAGTTTTTCCACACGACGAGGATGCAGCGGTGAGAATTGGTTCTGGGTAAAATCCGGGAGAGGCGTGTAAATGTCGACATGAATAGTCCGAGACATGCGTATGAATGCGAAATATGAATCCATATATAGTACACAAAACACTCCTCTACTGAATTTTATTTCGGAAAAAAAAATTCAAGTGGCGGGGAGGTGTGTTTCATCAACGTGTCCGGAAGGATCAACGTTCATGTTCACATACATGTGGACTGCTCATGTCAACGTTTTGCCCACCTCTCGCGGATTTTACCCAGAACCAATATCTCACCGCTGCATCCTCGTCGTGCTCCTTCGTCCTCGTTCCCGTCCCCGTCCTAGGAAACATCCCCAGGACTCCTCACGTTGGGATAAAACGTCTTGGACGACATTCGAGGCGTTATGTTCGGCAGCGTCGGCTCGCGTAGACTCTCGTCGCGCATTCTGGTAGGGGTGTAGTTGATGGTGGGTCGAGAGCTGCTCAGATTGGGAGACTTGATTCCGACTCTCACTTGTGGTCGTTCATCGTCCGCGTCCGAGAAGCCGCCGGAAGCATATTCATCGTCTGATCCGACTTCTCCCATCATGTGGAACGGATAGGCAGCCGGTGCAGAGGGAGAGGTAATAGACCTGGAATGGACAGGCGGCCTAAAGGACATGCCTGCGGTGAACGCGGCAGGGTTCATGGTGTTCGCCGCCATGTCTCGTGACATGCCCATGGGCCGGTCTACAAAACCGTTCTGGAAGGCGTTGGTGCTGGACGCCTCGTGAAGGATGGGGAGTATCTGCTCATCATACAACTCCGTAGCCGTATCGAACGACTCGGGGGAAAACTCCGTCACGGTACGCGAAGATCGTCCGTCGTCGTCCGTGGTTGGACTGGGAGCCTCATCAAAGAAATCGTCCAGACTGTCGAGCTTCGTGACTAAATCTCCAACCAGACCGTCGGCACGCCCGTCATCGGAGAACATGGTGTCTGCCCTTTCTGCGCCATCAAAGTAACCGTACGGAAAGTCGTCTTCGTGGAATTCGACCCCCGTCGTTGGAGTGGCCTCCATTGACGATCCCTCCGTGCTCTGGCACATGTAGAATGCCGCATGAATGTTGGCCCGGGTCGATTCCGTCTTGCTTGCCGGGACGGGAATAGCCCATCCAGAGGTCTCCGGTATACCGAACAGACTCTGAGTGCGCTCGTATTCTTTGCGCACCGCTTTCGATGTCAGCCGCGTCATGCTCATTCTTAGGTGGTGTTTGTCCATGTGACTGCCTGACATGGTCATGATGTTATCCAAAACTTCCAGAGCGTTCATGCAGAACTCTGTTTGGAGAAGACGCAAAAGTGGCGAAATCAGGTCAGACCCGTGCCCTGCGAGCTCAGGATTGCGCATGTCGACCTGTGGAATGGCGACACACAGGATCCGCATCGTCTGTACCTTGACCCACGATAGCGAATTGGTGAGCAGACCGATCAGGAAGGTGATCATCTTGAACTCGTGCTGCGGCAGAAAATGTTGCTTGAGTGCCATGAACAGCTGATTGATGAATTCCGAGCTGTCCTGTTGGTTGCCAGAGGTGAAGTCATCGAGGACCAGTCCGATCGATTCGAGACCCAGCTTGTCGGCTTCGGACAGCAGTATCCTGGCCGTTTTCAGCGTTTCTTCGGGAATGATGCCGTTGGCCAGCCCATGCACGAATCGAGGAAAATTCGCCAGCAACGCGAAGAACAAGCGGCTGTCATCTCCTATGAGAGGATCCGCGGGGAGTTTGACCAACTTGTCAATCGTGTCCAACGTTGCTTGCCAGCACAGCGACGACCGGAGACCTTTGTACAAGAGCGGCTGAACGCCATCAAAATCGCCGTTCCATCGGTCGGGCTGACCCTCAGCAATGATCCTCCGAACGTTGGACGACCTAAAGTCGAGTTTGTCGACGAGTTCCGTCAACATTTCGGCAGCCTCCAGGAACTCCCTCTCGTTGATGGACTCCAGGCATGCACAGGCCGTCCAAAAGAGCTGGGGAAACGAGAGAAGTTTTTCGGGGTCGAGCTTGATCAGCACAGTCTTCAAAGTCGTCAGGATCTCCATGGAGAAGGATTGGATTTCCGGGTCCTCATCCGCAATCGTGTTTGAGAGCCTAGCCAGCATGTCGCCAAGCATGTACTGGTCAATCGAAGTGAGAACGCATCGGAATATTTGAAATGATCGACATGCCAGATGTCTCACCGGGCAAGACGTGGCCCAGGTCAGAGACAGCCGTCCCCACTGCTCCTTGATGGCCGGGAAAGTGACCTGGAACGTCTTGACGACTTGCGTGGTCAAATACTCCATGCTTGGCGGGACCTTGTTCTCACGATCTTCCACTTTACCATTGCTGTCTTCATACCCCCAGACGACGGTGCGGTCGTGGCGACGCATGGCATCGACCAATTCCTGGATGGCTTCTTTGGCGACTCCGCCAGAAACATCGTCCATGCGAGAGAGAACGAGTTCGTGGATCATGTGGACGAGCATTTCCCTTGCCTGGTCTTGTACCAGAGGCGTGTAGTGATCCCAGAGCACGGTGACCACTTGCAGAAGAAGAGGAACGTTGTCGGGCGTGAGGTGGACCGGCGAGACCATCAAGTCCACGAGTAGAATGAGTGACAGCTGGCCGAGCGAGAATCCTGCCTGTTTGGTCCCGACAGGCAGAGCCTCGCCGAGGTCGGCACAATACGGAAAGTGGTGAATGTCGGAAGGCGGCGGAATAGACTCCCTCTTCTCGTTGGGCACCATGGCCTTTGGTGTGATCTGCATGAGCAGGAATTCCACGACCTTGATGCCGGGCGTGCTGTTCGTGGTGGATAAGAATACCACGATCTGCTTCGCATACTCCACAAAGTTCTGTTCACGACGCTCCAAGCACAGGTGCATGATGAAGTCCAAAATCAGGCGAACATTGCCGGCATGTGGCCCGGTCGCAAGTGCCTGCCAAAGAGCCTGGACTTCATTGTGCAAGGCGCCACCGGATTTGATAGTCAGCTCAAGAAGATTGGCCAATACAACATGTGACTGGGCCGTGGGACCACCATTGGGATCCAGGGTGAGCTCCATTGTCTGTATCCATGGTAGGATGACGGCGACCATGTTTCTCTGCGCGACAGGCTGGAGATCTTTGAAGTAATACGCGTACTCGGAGAAGATAAAGAAAGCTTGCTCGCTATACTGCTTCGATAGGCGCTTGGATATCTCAAACTGAGCCAGCTTGTACACTGCCTGGGTCTTATCGGATATGCTGATGTCGAAATCCTGGATCTTGGAGTTGCGTTGCTGTTGATGCTCCAGGAAGCGGAGAACTGCCGATGATTTGGACCGCATCTCGCTCTGGTCATTTCCGAGCATGAACAGGCAGAGCGCCAGCAACTTCCAGAATGGGCACGGGTAGCTCGGATATCGCGGCAGCACCTCCGTGGTCACAAAGAAGTAGCTCTCCGACACTTTGGGTACCTCGGACAGATAGCAACGCGCGATGCAGTGTTCGAGAAGGTACGGGTACTCTTGGTTATGAGACACGAGGTTTTTCAGACCCCGCCGGCCAATGACGTTCATCTTATCGCTTCCAGAGTTGAAGATGGCCTCCAACCAGGTCAGCATTCGGCGGACGTCAAACTGCAGAGTGACTCCGCTTTCCGTGGTGATGCTAACGGGGCCAGCACAAAGGGCAGCCATGGCGCTCAGCGCGGCGGTTCGCAGGTCTCGTTTCTCAATCTCCATGGCTGCTGTGGCCACTCCTCGCTCGCCCATGGACTGCTGATCAATCAGAGACTGCCGCATGGTATCCTCCCGAGCTCGGATTTGATTTTGATTCGGGGAGAAGCCGCACCAATCCTCCATCAAGGAAAACGCGGATTTTCGTGACTCGAATGTCATCCATCGGGACGGGTCGGCGGTCCGGTTGATGCCTTCGAACAAGGCTTCCATGAGCCCGCAATAGTAGCGCCGGAGTTTTTGGAATTCCCAATCCATCTGTACCTCTCCGTCCATCAAAAACAGCTTGAGATCCTTCGCGTACGAGGTGAGGTTGTGAAGAAAGAAATCGGACTCGTATACAAGAGGGTCTTCCAAGAAGTGTGACGTCAATTTGAACACGTGCGTGATTTCGGTGCGCAGTAGATCCATCTTACGATTTCGACGCGGACTGCTGTTTGTTCGTTGGTGAATCCTCGCCCGCGCCTCGTCGTTACATCGTGAAACTTGGCCTTGCAGTTCCTCGAGAAGCGTCCGATATATGTCTATATTGATACAGCCCATGGAAACGACGATGGTGTCGCGCACCGACGCGGACGAGACTGAGAGTAGTGGGATCAGATACTTGAACAGCGTTCTAGCTGTCACGATCTTGTCGAGCGGCTCAGGTTTGGGTCTTGCCGGCGCCTGTTGGATGTCCGGTACCGTGGCAGTAGGAGCAGGCCCGGAGTCGGCAAAAGTTGCACAAGCAAATATGAGGTATAGCTTCCATTGTTCGATTGTGACCTCGGGCTGCTGCGCTGGAGAACGAATTCCCACCCGACCGCCTGCGTCAGGACTGTATATCAGTCCCCTCTTTGGTTCCGACATAAATACGATAGGCTTGTACATTTGCAGTATCCGGTTGCAGATGAGATCGCGACAGATGGTCACGGCGAATGGGCATTTGGCATAAGCAAGGCTGATGAGATTTGGGAAGATTTTAAACCACAGGGTCGCGTCGTAGGAGACGTCGCTTGTGCACAGCTCGACCACGGCGCCTTTACTGTTGTAATTTTGCAATCCCCGTTGCAGTCTGCTGCGCTCAGCAACTGACAGCTGTTCGTCGTTGAATCTCATGATGTGATCCGACTCGCCTTCTATGAGGTCGATCAGACGCGTCAGCGGCACTGTTCTCGCCGCCGTTTTCGAGAGTGTCTCGTCAAAGTCGACGATGAGGCGCAAGACAGTAATGGCAAAGTGCCGCACTCTCCGGGACTGCGAACACAGGAAGAAGAGACCGTAGGCCTCAGCCTGATCTACTTCCGCCCATATACACGACAAATCCAGCGCCTTCTTGGCAGCCTCGGCAGCCTCGTCGGTCTCGGCAATCTCGACAGCATCGAGCTTCTCGTTTTCTACTTCCTGCGACTTGTGCCTGATCTCCTCCAACCAGATATGGAGTAATTCAACATACAGACGAAGAGTATTGTCAATGTGCCCATGTCCGAGCATGCCACCATCAGACATTGTGGAGTACCGATCATCGAAATTAAAGATGAATCGCGAGAAGCCGACTACAACTCGCTGAGCGTGAGATTGTCTAGCTATCGCCTTTAACGAACAGGCGGATGACTCGGCGATGTTCGACTGAACATGGGCAGTGCCTGTACATAGCAAGTTGATCAAAGGGATGAAGGAGATGTCAACGGGTAAGCATCTTGGAAGGGCTTGCACAGCCACATGTAGAAGTTCGTAAAAGGCCTGTTTCTGGTCGGATGCATTCGATTGCTCGTCGCGCCTAGAGAAGGAAAAGTTCTCCGTGATGGGGGTTTTGGGGCCGGGGCCACTGAATTTCTCGTCCAACGCAGCTTGTCCCCCAAAAGTGTTGTCACAAACAATGGTGATTTGTCCCAGGATTTGACAGAACTGAAGATAGTATTCGCGTGCTCCGTCACTTAGGACATGAGTCAACACCGGCCGTGAAACGGACTCCTTTTTCGAGGTGCAGGTTGAGCTGGGCGATGAGCCCTCCGAGGGCAGAGCTAGTATCGGAGAATTGAACCACCTGTCGCCCTGAGGAGGTGTATCGTGGGTTCTCGGGAAAGATGGACGCCCCTGTTCTCCCTTTTCAAGATCAGACATGATGCATAGGAATGCGCGAATCCCGACTACGATCCTATCCGGATCCAGCTGCTCAACTCGCAACTCCTTGTCCGTCTTGAAGAGCTCGGCGTTGATCAGAGGGAAAATGATGGTCCGGAAGCAGTACTCTGGAAACTTGAAACCGATAAATCTGATGATCTGGATGAGTGGCTCAGTCACGGCAACGTCCGAGGCAACAATGCTTCGCTTGGTGTTGGGGAGAATCAGCCTCATGACGTCGTCGAGCTTGCGAGCCGAGGTTTGAAAGTTTTCGCTCGTTCGGTACAAATATGTCCAGACGAGTCTGGAGATGACTTGTAGGCAAAGAGGTTTTGTGAGACGATCCTTGATTCTGGTCTGCACGGAAAGAACCAGTTGCAGCCACTGAGAGCTGAAGCTGTCGGGCGAGGATACGCAAAGTAACGTCGCCGTCAGAGGGAAGGCGACGCTCCAGTGGCGCGGCTTGACGAACATTTGCGCCAGCCGATCTCTAATTGCGACGACAACCTCGGACCATTTGGGATGCAGGAGGTGGCTGTTGCTGGCGCTGGCGGCGATTGGTCGCAGCAGCATGTCAAAAACCTGGCAAAAGGCAACCTTGACTCGATGTCCATGCGATTTGCTGAAGAGGCGACCCAACGAGACCAGAAATTCGCACGACATGTCCCAGGCGGGCTCGGGAGATATCTTGACTTTGAGGTGCTTCATGCCACCGAGAACAAGCTCGATTTTGCCCTCGACTTCCCGAGCGGCGGTTGATGTTGGACTCTTGCCTGACCTCTCCTGCAAAGAGCTATCGAGATCGTCGATAAATCTCCGCGAGACTCCTGCAAAGTTGATACCACTCATGTGACCCAGCAGCTTGGCGAATAAATTCCAGTTGGAGAGTTTCAGAGGCGATGACAGGAGCTGTTCACTGTCTGCAATTTTCAGCTGGCCAAAGATGATGCTTTCAAGCTTGTCTTCCATTTCCGGCGTGATA
Source organism: Claviceps africana (assembly GCA_018360145.1). Lineage (NCBI taxonomy): Eukaryota > Fungi > Ascomycota > Sordariomycetes > Hypocreales > Clavicipitaceae > Claviceps > Claviceps africana. Next base: position 27,742 of record SRPY01000054.1, read on the forward strand.
GTGGCGAGTTTGCTTTGGCGGATGATCTCGAGCAGGACCCGACACAGGATATAGATGGAGACGGTTGATCGACGCTCCTGTTGAGCCACGAATACCTGCTTCGTAGACAATGGCAAAGGATTGGTGTTGGCAGGATCGCTTCCCGTGGACGCTTGGCCGGGTTGGACTGGCTCCGTGTTCCTGCGTAGCAGGGGACCGCCGGGCTGAGTTGCTCGCGTTTGTTGCAACTGGGCACGGGCTTCGTTGGCTGCATCGCTTTTGCTCTTCCTCCACAGCATCATGGAATCAATTAGTGCCTTGGGTTTTGGGCTGGCAATGTGTCCTAGAGCCACAATCAGCCGATCGAAAGTAGGATCAACTCCAGGCCCACAGATTCGCTCGATTTGAGGCTCAGGGTCGAAGGGAACGGTGATGCATTCTGTCAGCTTCTCCTCTGCCTGTGCGATGAACTACTACAGCCGTCAGCAAAAGTCATAATTCGCGGTTTTCCTTGTCCATCTTGTCCGTCCGTCCTCTTGCTACTTTTTTTTTCTGTCCCTTGTCTGTTCACACTTACTGATGTAAAAAGCACATGCAGAGCATATTCCCCCACTGTTTTCTGGTCGTCCTTGCGCGCACGAGAGTGTGATTGATGGGTTGGGTGTTCTCGTCTTGATTTGCTGTGCATCCTCTCGATTTTCCTCTGACCTGAACCGGATAAGGAAACATCGGCAGCCGAGACAGATCTTTCCATGGGCATGGAGCTCAATGGATTCAGCATCGGTCCAGCCAGGGAAGTGCCCGGCCTCGAGGGCAAGTTGACCTCGGTATCCTGTCGTGTGGCCGTTGAGTGCGGGTCGAATCTGTCAAGCCCGAGGCCAGCCGCAGCAATCACCTGCGGGCTCAAGGGGCTGGCGGACATGCTTGACTGACTACCGTTTCTCGAGTGCTGTATGCCATGGACTATGGAGGTTTGCCGATGATGTCCATACGCGGTCGGCTTGGAGTACTCTAGCGCACGCTCGACGGCAGCAGGGAGGCCTTGTCGTGCGGGACCTCCATGCAGACGAGGCGAGGTGATTATGGACGGTGAGTGAATCGCCTTGTCGGCCGATGAATCTCTCGAATGGGGCGGATGTCGCGACGGAGTTGTGTGGGCACTCGGGTGGATGGTCTGGTCCCAGAACTGTTCACGATCGGGATCGTCTTCGTATCTCGGTCCAGGGCGCGGCGTCTTCTTCGGCGGCTCGTGCGGATTGTCCGAAAGAAGCTGCGATGGGGCTATGCGGGCACGTAGTCAGTCAGTGAGTCAGTCAGTCAGTCAGTCCGTCAGTCCGTCAGTCACGAGTCGGGCTCCGATGCGGCGAAGTGGCCGCCGACACTGGGCTGGACGTCTGGTGTCTGTCGTCTGCTGGACGAAGGGACGAGGCAGGCAGACGGGACGAGGCGGAGCAAGAGAAAACACTCACCCATGGCGAAGGGGACCGCCGCCCAAGCTCAACGGGACCAACGCTGGGTATGCGAGGCCAGAAGGGCATGACAACACAAGATGCTGCAGGATGAATGCGGGATGGGATGTTATGGGATCCCTGCAGGCGGACCGGGGCCCGCGAACACTGTTGCGGACACGACTGACAAGAACAAACAAGGCTGGCTGGTCAGGGAGGGGAGGGAGGGGAGGGAGGGAAGGGAGGGAAGAGGAGCGAGCTCGATGCTCCCTGAGGCTCCTCTTGGCGCCCATTGGTGGAGAGGGAGGCTGTCAGACTTGTCAGACCTGTCAGACCTGTCAGACAGACGGCCAGACGGCCAGACGGCCAGTGCCACGACGGCGAACCGGACCCGTCGTATCATTGGTCCGTTGCAACTTGCCGTTCTGTGCCGTGCCGTTCTGTGCCGTGCCGTGCTGTGCTGTGCTGTGCTGTTCTGACCTGGCCTAGCCTGGTATGGTCTGCCGCCTCAATGCTGCCCATCCTCCCACCTGCCGCCTGCCGCCTGTCTTCCCGCTGGCCACACTCCACAGAGAGTGGGTGATCAGCACGCCAAGCGAGGAGCCCTGGCCACGTCGCAGGCGTCGAAGAGTGGAGGACGGCTGTGCTTAGTCGTCCAGGCCAGGGCGGACTTCTCACGTGAATCTGAGGGGATTCGGAGATGGTTCTTCGGAGAGTCTAAAGCTGACATGAAAACACTGCATACATACATATGTACATATGTACATGCTACATAGTATTGTATTTGAAAATGCATACACCCCACTGTACACATGCAACATGCATGTATGCAGTTCGGTATGTACAACATGCATGGTTCGTTTACATCTCTTTAATGCCGAGAAGGCTACACCTAGGTAGCCCCCGCTTTTCTTCAGCCTTCTATTAGATTAAATTACTTAACCTTAAAGAACTTGCTAAGTCTGCTATTTTATATAGACAAATAAGCAGCGCTATATATTTCTTAATACTTTTAGTACTTATAGAATAGAGCAAATTAATGTGTGCACGAATTACCCTCAGTAGCTTCGTTTTAATTGGATGCTGAAGTGGGTCGGTACGTAAATGTAGCCTTCTCGGCATCAAAGAGATACAGCAGAATCAGATGAGGTGCAGCCGCTTTTCTCTTCCCGCCGTCGCACTTGTGGTGGAATCAGAATCCAACCCAGCTGGCCTCCGAAACACCCCGCCCGGTGGAGAGCGTGGCTGGCCACAGCGACAACAAGGGCCGGTCTGCGGAGGAACTCGGCGCCGTGGCAATTGTAATTCAGTACAAGGGTCGTAAGCGGTGGGTCCTGAGTACCTACCTACCTTCGCGCGCCACCCCTGCTTTTCATAAGAGCTGCGTGATATTAATAAATACGATATAAGTGTGATTTATATAGAATACTTATTATAATATATTTACTATTATTTTTATACTATACTTATAATATACTTATAATAATAACTATATATAACTCTATGAAACCTTATATTATTTTTATAAAAAAAAGGTAACTTTTATTAGCTTGAAATAATTTTTATTTATATTATTGTATTTTAAAATAACTCTTTTTATATATTTATAATTATTAAATTATAATTATAATCTTTATAAAAAATAATTTTATTTAATAAATAATATAAAACTTCTTTTTAAGTTAATAAAAGTTAATATTAAAGATAATACTTTAATAATATACTACTATATTAATATAGTTAATATAGAATATATTATAGTTAATATAATAGTTATATATATATTTATTAAGTATTAAGTAAAGCTTAGTAAGCTTTATTATATTTATTTATTTTAATTTTTTAGCTAAAGTTAACTTTTATTTAAATTAAATATAAAAGTTTAAAAACTATTCTTTTAAATATTAATATAGCTAATTTAGTTTTATAACTATATACTTTTATTAATAAAGGTCCGAGCCGGACACGTCACGAAACCGGACCACGCTGTACCACGCCATTATCGCCAGACCCCTGACCCTTTACCGCGCTATTTCGGCGTCACAAACCGCACCACACACTCTCTAGCAACGCTAGCTAAGATAAGCCGGCCGCGCACTAACTCCTATAGCAGACAACTACTTAGGGCTACACTGGCCCTAAGGCGGTTACCCTATAGCAGTATATAGGTTTTTCTCTCTATCTTAGGGTTTTTCCTATATAGATTAAGTAGCAGAGGTACTAGATACTAGGCTAGAAACAGCCTAGCTAGCGTAAATAAATAAATAAATTAATAAAGGTTTAAAAATATAAAGCTAAAGTAGTTAAAAAAATAAGCTAAGTTATAAATAAAATTTATATTAACTTTAAAGAAAGTTAAAACTTTATTTTAAACTTTAAATAAAAGGTATTAATAAATATAAAACTATTAATTATAATTAATATTAATAAAATTTTAATTTATATTAAGTTTATAAGCTATAAAACACTTCTATACTTTAAATAAATTTTAATTTTTATTAAAAGGTTTTTTTATAAAAAGAGGTTTATATTTTAGCTTTTTTATAATTAATTTAAAGGTAGTCTTTATTATTATTAAAATAAAGGATTAAAAGGTTATTAATACTACTTTCTATAGTAATTTTAACTATATTACTTACTATATTACTAGCTTTTAAAGCTAATATAGCTTTTATAGCACTATAAAGAATACTTATAGTCCTTTAAAGTATTTTTATTTTATTTTTAATTAATTCTATTACTAATTTATAATAATTAAGTTAAAAAAAGTAAAGATTAATATATATTATAAACTAACTTAAAGGTATACTACTTTTTAATATTAATAAAGTTTATATCAATTTTACCTTTCTTTAAAAAGAAGTAAAAAGTAAAGAGAAACTATTTTAATTTATATAGGTATTTATTTAAGTAAAAGCTTAGGGTTTTATTTAGATCTATTAAGTTTTCTTTATAAAATTATAATAGTTTTACTAAGTTATTTTTATAGAACTATAACGGTTCTATTATAGCTCTATAACGCTTCCCTTACTATTACTACTATGCATTTAAGCTGGCAGCTTAGATCTATTACAGTTTTAAAGGTATAAAAAGTATATTGAATTAATAGTTTACTATTTTAGTAAGCTTAATATATATATTAAGCTAAGTTTTTATAGTAGTTAATTATATATAAAAAGCTTATTATAGTTATTAATAATTAAGTTTATATTAAGTTAATTTAAATTTAAAGTAAGTTATTTAATATTTATATAAATTATTACTTTATGTTACACGCTAGATACAGTACATAAAGTGTAGGCATTAATAACTTATAGAATGTATTATAAATAATTATAAAAGAAATTATAAAAGAGAATATATATAAGTTATAAATAAGTATATAGTTATATATAATAATAAAGTTATTCTTTTTACTTATATTATTAAAAATCCTTTTTTTATATAAAGAATTTTATTTTATAATAGATTTAAAGTATATAAAAGATAAGTTTATTTTAAACTAATTATAAATAAAAAGAAAATTATAAAACTATATATTATAGTAAATACTAATTAGTTTATATATTAAGTAAAATAAAATATAAAATTATAAAAAACTATATATTATAGTAAATACTAATTATTTTTATATATTAAAGAAAAGAAAATTAATATATAGTATTATATATACTTTAAGAATCTTATTAAATAAATAAAGAAGTAAAGTATAAAGTATAAAATATATAATTAATTTATAAAATAAAATAATAATATTCTCTATTTTTATAATATATTATATAGACTTTTTATATACTTTTTTTAAAAATAAATAAAAATATAAAGAGAGATATTATATAAAAGTAAAGTTATAACTACTGCCTCTTTTATATTATATTTATAATTATTATAGTATAATTAAAGGTATTAATAAATTAATACTTTATAGAAAAAATAATTATTATATAAAAAAGTCTTTTTTCTCTTTTATATTAAAAAAGGTATTATTTTCTTTATTTTTATTAATAAAGATATTTTTAAATATAATATATTTTATATTATAAATACTATATTTTATATAGCTAAGGATATTTTATTTTTTAAGTTTTATTAATTTTACTATTTAAAGCTATTTATTAATACTAAGGTTTATTATAAAGTATTTAAGGTTTTTTTTAAAACCTATTTAAATATTATAGTTTATTAAATATAGACTATATAAGTAAATAATTAATAAAAGTATCCCTTAAAAATAATTAAAATACTTAATATAGCTATATTTATAAAGGTTAATACTAAAAATCCTCTTAACTTTTATAAAAAAATAGTTTAAAACTAAGGAAATAATTAATAATTTATATATGTAGTATATAATTTATATATAAAGTTACTTATAATTTTATTACTATTTAATAACTATTATATAAATAATATACTTTTTATAAATATTAATTACCTTTAAAGTATTAATACTTATTATATAAAAGCTATAATTAATTTATTCTTTAATAAATTAGGGCTTATTTATTTATACTATAAATTATATAAAATTATAATTTAGTTTAAAATCTTTAATAAATAAATAAAGAATTAATATAAAATAATAAATATTTATAAAAAGAAGTATTATTTATAATTTAATTAATAATATTATAAAATTCTATAAAGGTAAGTTATTAAATTTATATATATATAAAGTAATTATTTAAAAAGTAAAAGTAAATTTATATAAATATTATTATTTTAAATATATTATATTTATATTTAAAGAAACCTTACTTTATTTAAAGGAAATTTAATTTACTACTTTCTATATTTATAGCTTTAAAGTATTTATAAAAGTAAAAATATATTTAATAATTATTACTCCCTTTAATAAATCCTTTTAAAATATAGTAGCTAATATATTTTATAAAACTATTAATAATTAAAGCTTATTATTTATCTTTAATAAAGATTTTTTTAATAAAAATAAAGATATTTTTTTGAAGTTAAATTAAAGCTTTAATATTAAGCTTAATAATATATTAATAAAATTTTTAAGTAATAAAGTATTAAGTTTATTAATATTTTTAATATAAAAACTAAATTTAATTAAGTAATTAAATTTAATAAATACTATTTAAAAGTATATAGTTTTATCTTTATAAATAAATTAACTTATAAATAATAAAATTTTAATATTAAATTCCTTTATTATTATAAATTATTTTTAAAATTAAAGTACTTTATTTAATAGCTTTACTTGTATTAATTATAATAAGAATATACTTAATATATTACTATATAATATTATAGCTTTAATTTACCTTTTAGTAAATAATATTTTATTTTTTAATTATTATTTTAATATATAAATTATATTTTTACTATAAAAGTTTATAAAATTTATAAAAAAATAAAAGAAAGTATATATTTAAGCTAAAAAATATTAAAAGTAGCTAAAGGGATTTAAAAAAAAATAATAAAAAAAGAGTAAAGAAAAGAATAAAAAAAAAAGAGAAAGAAAAATAATAATAAAGTAAAGGAAAAGAAATATTAATTATAGTAAGTAATTAATTAATATAACTATAAATTAAATAAAAGGGGTAATTTACTTTATTTTTACTTTTACTAAGTTTAATATAGCTTTATAAATAATATATAGTATTTTTATTATAAATATATTTATTTTTACTTTTACTAAGCTTAATATAGCTTTATAATTAGTATATAGTGTTTTTATTATAAATATATTAAAGCTATAAAAGAGTATAGTTTTATAAAAGAAATATAATAGCCTTTTAGCTTAATAAAGTATTTAATAAAATTAAAGATAAAGGATTATTATAATAATTAAGTTACTATATATTTTTATATATAAAGGTTATAAAGTATTTTATAGTTAATTATAATATTATAGCTTTATAGTTAATAAAGTCTTTACTAAAAGAAAGGTAGTTATTTATAAATAAATATATTTTCTTATACTTTATTAATTTTAAATTTTTATATACTATATTATTTAAATATATTAAAGTATTATAATATAGCTTTTAAAACTTATAGGTTTTTATAAAAGGTATTTATTTTTTACTTTTTATAATTAAAAATACCTTAAAAGCTAAGGTAATAGTTTATAATATTAATTTAAAATTTAATTAAAGTAATTTTTAATTTAATAGCTATTATATTAATAGTAAAGTTTACCTTTAAATATTTATAAGTTCTTTATAAAAAATTATTATTATTAACTTTATTAATATTAATAAATTAAAAATTAATTTTTAAAAGTATAATTATAAACTATAGTGTCTTTATAGTTTATATTTATAAGCTTAATATATTAATATTTATATAAAGTTAGGTTTATACTTTAATATTATTAATAATATTAGTTTTTACTACTATTAAATATAATATTAGTTTTTTAATATTAATATTAATAAAGATAGTGTTTTTAAATAAAGTAAATTAAAAGGTTTTATTAAAAGTAAAGCTATAAATATAAAAAAAGTTAAAAATTAAAATAAAAAAAGCCTTTACTTTTCTTTATAAATATATTATAACTTTATTATAGTTTTTTAAAGTTAATTTATTAATTAAGCTAATAAATACTACTACTATAGTAATATTTTCCTTTTTATAATTATTTTTTTTTATTTTATAAATTTTCTTTTTATTTTAATAAATCTTTAAGGTAAGTTTAAAAACTTATTATTAAACTTTATAAAATATTTAAATAATATAGTATTAAGGATTTATATAAAGTTAGCCCTTTATATTATAATAAAGGAATTTATAATAATATTATTAATATATTTTTAGCTATAAATAAAGTAAATACTTAGGATTTTATAATAGTTTAATATTTATATTTTATAGTTTTTACCTTTAATATTACCTTTAAAGTAATAAATATAAACTACCTTTTTAAAGCTATTTTAAATACTATAAATAAAGGGAAGGTTTAAGGATTTATATATTATATTACCTTTTTTTAATATTAAATATATTATTTTTAAAGCTACTCTCTTTTTATTAATAATACCAAAGGTAATATAAAGGGTAATTAACTATAGTTTATATAAGCTATTATTTTTTATAATAAAAACTTTATTATTAATAATTATTACTTTTTATATAGTAAATTCTTAACTTATAAAGTATAAAATATTTTTATAAAACTATTATTTTTTTATATTACTTTAACTTTAAAAGCGTTATTTTATATATAAAATTAAAAAAGGTTTATAATTATTAATAGTTTCACTATTATTTATTAATAAATATTTATTATAGTATTTTACCTTTAAAGTATTTTATTTTAAGATTTCATTATTTATTATAATATATTTAATATTATTAGCTTTATTAAATTAATATAAATAGCTAAAGCTATAGTATTTTTAAATATATTTAAAGGTAGCTTTATTTATAAAGTACTTAGTTATTATTTTATTAAATTATTATATTATAAAGTTTTAAAGTTAAGTTAAGTTAATTATTTCTTTATTAAAACTTAAGTTAAGTATTTCTTTATTAAAGAAATTATTATTATTTTAAAATAAATTATTAAATAGCTTTAAATATTTATTATTAATTATAGCTATAAAGTTATTAAGTATATAAAAGTTAGTAAATAGTATATAAAGGTTAATAGCTATATTAAAAGTAGCTAAATAAATATAAAAAACTATATTATAAATAATTAGATTTATATTAAAAATATTAAATCTTTTTATATTAAAATTATATTCTTTTAATTTATTAATATAAAAAAAGTTATTATTATATTCCTTAAGTTATATAAAACCTTATAAAGAATTTATTATTAAAGATTTATTTATTACTTTTATATAAAAAAGTATTAAAAAAAGTTAAAGAGATATTAAAAAGTTTATAGTAATTATAATTAATAAATAATTATTAAAGATATAAATAAAGAATTTTAAAAAGGTTTTTATAAAGCTTTTTTAAATTCATTATTACTTTTAAATTAAGTTTTTTTAATTATTTACTATTATAAGTAAAAAAATACTATTATTTTTAATAAATTTAAAGAATAATTTATAATATTTAAAAGTAATTTTAGTAAATATAATTAAAAATAAAGAGTGATAAATTAAGAGTTAAATAAATAAAATATAGAATTTAATTAAAAAAAGGGGGGTAATTAAAAAAGGTTATAAAGTTTTTTTTAGTTTTAAATTATAAAAAATAAAGTAAGTTTAAAGTAAGGTATATAAATAAAGAACTATAGCTTAAAAGCTATAGTATTTTATAAATATTTATTAATTTATAAAAGTCTTTAATTCTTTTTTTTAAATACTTGCTTAATTTAGTTAATTAATTTTAATATAAAGTAAGCTTAATACCCTTTCTTTATTATTTTATTTTTTAATTAATTAAGTGTTTTTAAAGGTATTTTTCTACTATTTTACTAATATTAACCTATATATTTTCTTTAAATATCTATTAATTATCCTTTATTATATATCTTTTTTATTAAATAAGAAATTTAAGTTTAAGTTTTTACTTTTTTTTATAAAAAAAATAAGCTTTATAGTTATTAATTTACTTAATTTTTTAATAGTTTACTTTAAAGCTATTTTTAAAGGCTATTAAAAATAATATAGTAATTTATTTTTAAAAAATATTACTTTTTTACTATAGTTTTTATAAATAAGGTATAAAAACTATTAAATATATATAAAATTTAATTAAGAAATTTAAATAAAAAGAAAGTAATAAAATTTACTTTAATACTTTAAAAGGCTTAGCTTTTTAAAGTAATTACTTTTTTTTTTAAATATTTTTAAAAACTTATATTTTAAATAAAGTTAAAGGTATATTATATTATTAATATTAATATTTATTAAATTATATTTAAAGTTATATTAAATTTTAATAAAGGCAGCTATTATTATAATAATATATTTTACTTTATATTAATATAAATATTTAAAAATAATAAAGTTAATATTCTTTAGATTAAAGTTAGTATTTTCTATATTATAAAAAAGGGTTATAATTAATAGTAGCTTATATTTAAGAATTAGTTTATTAAAAGAATAATTAATAACTATAGTTATTATATTATTTAAGTAATACTATAGTGTAAAAAGGATATTAATTTATAATATATTAAAGTTAATTATTATATAAAAGTAAATTACTATTATTATAATTTAATTCTTTTTTTTAACTAAACTATTAATTTAAAGGTAATATATAGTTAATATAAAGAGTTTAATATTAAAGATATAAAATAGCGCTTTTTATAAATTAAAGAAGAATTTAAAGTTATAATTATTAATAATTTCTTTAAAGAGGCCTTAATTTATAAAGTATAATAATTAAAATAATAATTTAGCTTAAATTTCTACTATATATATTTTATACTTTAATATAAAGATAATTTTTTTATTAAATAAGTAATTTATTAAATATAAAATATTTAAAGTGTTAAATTCTTTAATTAATTAAGTTATATTAATAAATAGTTTCTTTAATATATTAATAATAAAAGTTAAAGATATTATATAAAAAGAAGTAGGCTTTATTTCTAAAAAGTGTATTTTATTAATAGCTTTACTTTATAATATAGAATTTTTTTATATATAAAATAATATATAATATAATTATAGATTTACTTATTTATATTTAAAAAAACTATTACTTTTAACTCTTTAACTATATAGCTAATATTAAAGTAATAATAGTTATTATAAACTATAGTTAGAATTTCCTTTATGTAATTATAAAGTATATATAGCTAATAATATCTTTTAAAGTTTTAATAATATAATAATTTATTATTATAAAGGTTTTAGCTATATATTAAGATTTATAAATAATAGTAGCTAAGTTATTATTATTTTTAATAGTAATTTATAATACTTTATAAAATATAGCTATATGTTATAGACTGGCCTAGATGGCTACTGCAATTTAGCGTTAATAGAGTTATTATTAACTATAAAGAGAAGGGAAGTCCTTTATCTCTCTCTTTCTCCTACTACTTTATATACTTTTAAATCTTTATATACTTATTTAAGGGTCTTAATAAAGCCCTACTAAAAATGGTCTTAATAGAGGTATAGTAAGGCTCTATAAATAGTATATATCCCCTATTCTTTTTTAATAAAGCTAATAAGCCCCTTCTATATTATTATATATTTAAAATCTAAGCTACTAGCTTAAATTTATTATATAGCCTCCTTTTTGCTCTTTATATTGCCGCTCCTTTATACTATTAATAATATAATATATATACCTATACTAAAGTATAATATATAAAGTAATTTATTAATAAAAGAAATATATCTTAAAAGCGTACCCTTTAGCTATAGTATATTTATCTTTATAGTATATATCTATAGTTACTATACTATATACCCCCCCCCCTACTTTAGTTAGTTTATTAATATTAGCCTTTAAAATCTTATTAGCTTAATAGTGTCCTAGTATTAGTAATAGTTAAAATAAAAAGAGTTAGGTAATATTAATAGCTTAAATACTTAATGCTTATTATATAGGGGATTAGTAAAATAAAATAATAATAAATAGCCTTTTATTTATAATTACTTTAAAGGTCTATAGTAAGTATAAAAACCCCTTTAAAATCCCCCCCCTTTCCACTAACGTTTATTTTAGTAATATACCCCTTACTTACTTAGTTCTTATTTTTCTCCTTTTTTAATACTCTTTATATCCTTTTTATAACACTATTTTATTTATTACCTTACACTACTTGTTACGTGCTAGATACAGCACGTAAAACGTAGGCATTTGCAACTTATAAAATGCGTTATAAATAATTATAAAAGGAATTATAAAAGAGAATATATATAAGTTATAAATAGGTATATAGTTATATATAATAATAAAGTTATTCTTTCTATTTATATTATTAAAAATCCTCCTTTTATATAAAGAATTCTATTTTATAATAAGTTTAAAGTATATAAAAAATAGGTTTATTTTAAATTAATTATAGGTAAAAAGAAAATTATAAAACTATATATTATAGTAAATATTAGTTAGTTTATATATTAAGTAAAATAAAATATAAAATTATAAAAAACTATACTTTATAATAAATACTATACTTCTATATATTAAAGAAAAGCAAATTAATATATAATATTATATATACCTTAAGAATCTTATTAAATAAAATAAGGAAGTGAGGTATAAAGCGTAAAATATATAATTAATCTATAAAAAAAAATAGTAATATCTTCTATTTTTATAATATACTATATAGACTTTTATACACTTTTTTTAAAAATAAGTAAAAATATAAAGAAAGATATTATATAAAAGTAAAGTTATAATTACTACCTTTTTTATACTATATCTATAGTTATTATAATATAGTTAAAGGCATTAATAAGTTAATATTTTATAGAAAAAATAATTATTATATAAAAAGGTTTTTTTTCTTTTTTATATTAAAAAGGGTATTATTTTCTTTATCTTTATTAGTAAAGATATCTTTAAATATAATATATTCTATATTATAAATACTATATTCTATATAGCTAAGGATATTTTATTTTTTAGGTTTTATTAATTCTACTACTTAAAGCTATTTATTAATACTAAAGTGTATTATAAAGTATTTAAAGTCTTCTTTAAAACCTATTTAAATATTATAGTTTATTAAATATAGGCTATATAGGTAAATAACTAATAAAATTATCCCTTAAAAATAATTAAAATGCTTAATATAGTTATATTTATAAAGGTTAACGCTAAAAATTCTCTTAACTTTTATAAAAAAATAGCTTAAAACTAAAGGAATAATTAGTAATTTATATATATAGTATATAATTTCTATATAAAGTTACTTATAATTTTATTACTATTTAATAGCTATTATATAAATAATATACTTTTTATATATATTAATTACCTTTAAAGTGTTAATACTTACTATATAAAGGCTATAATTAATTTACTCTTTAATAAACTAAAGGGCTTATTTACCTATACTATAAATTATATAAAATTATAATTTAGTTTAAGATCCTTAATAAATAAATAAAAGATTAGTATAAAATAGTAGGTATTTATAAAAAGAAGTATTATTTATAATTTAATTAATAATATTATAAAATTCTATAAAGGTAAGTTATTAAATTTATATATATATAAGGTAATTATTTAAGAGGTAGAAGTAGATTTATATAAATATTATTATTTTAAATATATTATACTTATATTTAAAGAAACCTTACTTTATTTAAAGGGATTTTAATTTATTACTTTTTATATTTATAGCTTTAAAGTATTTATAGAAGTATAAATATATTTAATAATTATTGCTCCCTTTAGTAAATCCCTTTAAAATATAGTAATTAATATATTTTATAAAGCTATTAGTAATTAAAGCTTATTATTTATCCTTAATAAAAATCTTTTTAATAAAAGTAAAGATATTTTTTTAAAGCTAAACTAAAGCTTTTATACTAAGCTTAGTAATATATTAATAAAATTCTTAAGTAATAAAATACTAGGTTTATTAATATTTTTAATATAGAAATTAAATTTAGTTAAATAGCTAAATTTAATAAATACTACTTAAAAATATATAGTTTTATCTTTATAAATAAATTAACTTATAAATAGTAAGGTTTTAATATTAAATTCCTTTATTATTATAAATTATTTTTAAAACTAAAGTACTTTATTTAATAGCCTTACCTTTATTAACTATAGCAATAATATACTTAATATATTACTATATAGTATTATAGCTTTAATTTACCTTTTAATAAATAGTATTTTATTTTTTAGTTATTATTTTAATATATAAACTATATTTTTACTATAAAAGTCTATAAAACCTATAAAAAAATAAAAGAGAGTATATATTTAAGCTAAAAGATATTAAAAGTAGCTAAAGGGATTTAAAAAGAGATAATAAAAGAGAGAGTAAAGAAAAGAATAAAAGAAAAAGGAAAAGAGAGAGAGTAATAAAAGGAGGAAAAGGAAATGTTAATTATAGTAAGCGGCTAGTTAATATAGCTATAAACTAAGTGAGAGGGGTGATTTACTTTGTTCTCACTTTTGCCGCTAGGGAGTGCGGTTTTATAAAAGAAATATAGTAGCCTCCTAGCTTAGTAGGGTGTTTAATAAGATTAGGGTAAGGGATTGTTATAATAGCTAGGTCACTATATATCTTTATATATAAGGGTTATAGGGCATTTTATAGCTAGTTATAGTGTTATAGTTTTATAGCTAATAAAGTCTTTATTAAAAGAAAGGCAATTATTTATAAATAAATATATTTCTTTATATTTTATTAATTCTAAGTTCCTATATATTATATTATTTAAATATATTAAGGCGTTATAGTATAGCTTTTAAAACTTATAGGTTTTTATAAAAGGTGCTTATTTTTTACTTTTTATATTTAAAGATACTTTAAAGGCTAAAGTAATAGTTTATAATATTAATTTAAGATTTAATTAAAGTAATTTTTAGCTTAATAGCTACTATATTAATAATAAAGTCTACCTTTAAACGCTTATAAGTTCTCTATAAAAGATTATTATTATTAGCTTTATTAATATTAATAAATTAAAAGCTAGTCCTTAAAGATATAATTATAGGCTATAGTGTCTTTATAGCCTATACCTATAAGCTTAGTGTATTAATATCTATATAAAGTTAAGTTTATACCTTAATATTATTAATAATATTAATTTTTACTATTATTAAATATAATACTAGCTTTTTAATATTAATATTAATAAAAATAGTATTTTTAAGTAAAGTAAATTAAAAGATTTTATTAAAAGTAAGGCTATAAATATAAAAAAGGTTAAGGATTAAAGTAAAAAAAGCCTTTACTTTTCTTTATAAATATATTATAGCTTTACTATAGTTTTTTAAAGTTAATTTATTAGCTAAGTTAATAAATACTATTATTATAGTAATGTCTTTTCTTTTATAGTTATTTTTCTTTATTTTATAAATTTCCTCCTTTATTTTAATAAGTTTTTAAATTAAATTTTAAAACTTACTATTAAACTTTATAAAGTATTTAAATAATATAGCGCTATTTAAATACTATAAATAAAGGGAAGTTTTAAAGATCTATATATTATACTACCTTTCTTTAGTGTTAAATATATTACTTTTAAAGCTACTCTCTCTTTATTAATAATACTAAAGGTAATATAAAGGGTAGTTAGCTATAGTTTATATAAACTATTATTTTCTTTAATAAAAACCTTATTATTAATAATTATTACTTTTTATATAATAAATTTTTAATTTATAAAGTATAAAATATTTTTATAAAACTATTATTTTTTTATATTACTTTAACCTTAAAAGCGCTACTTTATATATAAAACTAAAAAAGGTTTATAATTATTAATGGTTTTACTATTATTTATTAATAAATATTTATTAAAGTATTTTACCTTTAAGGTATTTTATTTTAAGATTTTATTATTTACTATAATATATTTAATATTATTAGCTTTATTAAGTTAATATAAATAATTAAAGCTATAGTATTTTTAAATATATTTAAAGGTAGCTATATTTATAAAGTACTTAGCTATTATTTTATTAAATTACTATATTATAAAGTTTTAAAGTTAAGTTAAGTTAATTATTTCTTTATTAAAACCTAAGTTAGGTATTTCTTTATTAAAGAAATTATTATTATTTTAAAGTAAATTATTAAATAGCTTTTAGTATTTATTATTAATTATAGCTATAGAGTTATTAAGTATATAAAAGTTAATAAATAATATATAAAGGTTAGCAGCTATATTAAAGGTAGTTAAATAAATATAGAAAGCTATATTATAAATAATTAAGTTTATACTAAAGATATTAAATCTTTTTATATTAAGATTATATTTTCTTAACTTATTAATATAAAAGAAGTTATTATTATATTCCTTAAGTTATATAAAACCTTATAAAGAATCTACTATTAAGGATTTATTTATTACTTCTATATAAAAGAATATTAAAAAGAGTTAAAAAGGCATTAAAGAGCTTATAATAGTTATAGTTAATAAACAATTATTAAGGATATAAATAGGGAATTTTAAAAAGGTTTTTATAAAGCTTCTTTAAATTTATTACTACTTTTAAATTAAGTTTTTTTAATTATTTATTATTATAAGTAAAGAATACTATTATTTATAATAGATTTAAAGGATAATTTATAATAATTAAAAGTAATTTTAGTAAATATAATTAAAAATAAAGAGAGGTAAGTAAAGAGTTAAATAAATAAAATATAGAATTTAGTTTAAAAAGAGAGATAATTAAAAAAGGTTATAGAGTTTTCTTAGTCTTTAATTATAAGAAATAAAGTAAGTTTAAAGTAAGGTATATAAGTAAAGGACTATAGTTTAAAAGTTATAGTATTTTATAAGCATTTATTAATTTATAAAGGTTTTTAATCCCTTTTTTTAAGTATTTACTTAGTTTAGCTAGTTAATTTTAATATAAAGTAAGCTTAGTGCCCTTTCTTTACTGTTTTATTTTCTAATTAATTAGGTGTTTTAAAGGTATTTTTCTACTATTTTACTAATATTAATCTATATATTTTCTTTAAATATCTATTAATTATCCTTTACTATATATTTTTTTTATTAAATAAAAAATTTAAGTTTAAATTCCCGCCCTTTTTTATAGAAAAAATAAGCTTTATAGCTACTAATTCTTTTAATTTCTTAATAGTTTACTTTAAAGCTATCTTTAAAGGCTATTAAAGGCAGTGTAGTAGCTTACCTTTAAAAAGGGTTACTTCTTTACTATAGTTTCTATAAATAAACTATTAAAACCATTAAGTATATATAAAATCTAACTAAGAAATCTAAGTAAAAAGAAAGTAGTAAAATTTACTTTAGCACTTTAAAAGGCTTAGCTTTTTAAAGTAACTACTTTTTTTTAGGTTTCTTTAAAAGTTTATATTTTAAATAAAGTTAAAGGTATATTATATTGCTAATATTAATATCTATTAAGTTATATTTAAAGTTATATTAAATTTTAATAAAGGTAGCTATTATTATAATAGTATATTCTACTTCTTACTAATATAGATATTTAAGGACTATAAGGTTAGTGTCCTTTAGGTTAAAGCTAGTACCTTTTATACTATAAAGAAGGTTTACTATTAATAGTAGCTTATATTTAAAAACTAACTTATTAAGAGAATAACTAATAGCTATAGCTATTGCATTATTTAGGTGATGCTGCAGCGTAGGAAGGATATTAACCTATAATACGTTAGTGTGATGGATTTAAGCTAGTGGCTTGGATCCTAGATATATAACAATGTAGAAAGGGCTTATTAGCCTTATTAGGAAAGGATAGGGGATATATACTACCTATAAAGCCCTACTACACTTCTACTAAGACTGTTTTTAGTAGGGCTTTACTAGGACTCTATTAAGTAAGTATATAGAAATTTAAAAGTATATAAATTAATAAAAGAAAGAGAGAGATAAAGGACTTCCCTTCTCTTTATAATTAATAATAACTTTATTAACACTAAATTATAGTAGCTATTTAGGCTAGTTTATAATATTTATTAACTATTAATAAATATAGTAGAGTTAATATAAACTTAATAAATAATAACTACTAAAGTTAACTTAATAATATTTATAAGCTATATTTCTTTTAAAAAATAATTATATAATATAAAGTATAATTATTAAAGATATATTTTTATATAGTAGTAGTAAAGGTAGTAATATAAAGCACTATACTTATAACCTTTATAATAACTATAGTCTTTATATTAAAATAACTTAAGTATAAACCACTTTTTATAGAAATATTATATAATAGTAATAAAGCCTTTTCTTAAGTATAGTAAAGCCTTATAGCTTATAAGTTTAAGGCTAATTTAAACTTTATTAATATTAATTATAATAAATAGTTCTTAATTTATTAAAACCTAAGCCTAAAAATATAGAAATATATTACTTTATTTTTTAAACTAAGGTATACTTTTAAATATAACCTTTAATATTTTCTTTAATACTTTAATATTATATTTATAAACTTTTATTAAAAAGAATAAGCAGTTTTTAAATTAAATTAGCTTAAATAATATATAAATAAGTGTTTTAATAACTTTTATATTTATTTTAAGTAAAAGCTTATTTTTACTAAAGGTATTAATTAAATAAATATAGTAAAACTTTTTAAGCTTTATACTATACTTAATAAGTATATATATAATTATTATATAAGCTATAATATTCTCTATAATAATTATTATAAGGTAATTAAATGTTATTATAGTATTACCTTAAATATTAACTTTTACTACTTAAAAGAATATACTAAAGCTTAGTAATATAGTTATTAAGCTTAGAACTATAAAAGAAATATTTTTATAATTAATATTAATACTACTACCTTTAAAAACACTACCTTAAAGATAAGTAAAGGGCTTATAAAGAATAAAGCTTAAAGTAAAACACTTTACTTAATAAAGGGTAAATAAATACTATAGGTAAAATAAAATATTATTAAATAGTAACGTTAAGTAAGCTAATATTTATATTATAGTATAGTAAAATATTATATTTAAGGTTATAACCTTTTTTTTATTTATTATTTAAATAAAATAGCTATTTAAATATATAAGGTTTTTAATAAAGAGATAGTAAGTAAACCTTTTAAGTTTAATTTAAAAAAAAAGATATTTATTACTTAAGTTTTAGTAATAGGTATTAATTTAATAATAAATTATATTATTAACTTTTTAATAACTTAATATATTTATATAAAGAGATAGAAGGCTATATAAAAGAACTATTATTTCTTCTATTTATTCTCTATAATAACACTATATTTTTTATTACTTAGGTTAATAGTAGTTATAATAGTTTTACTACTATAAGTAAATATATTATATAATACTTAAAACTTTAATATATCCCCCTTTTTATATTATATTAAATTACTATAATAATAAAAGCTACTTTAAAATAAAACTAAGCCTTTATAAAGCGTCTATATATTACTTATTTAGTTTGCTTTATAGCTAATATTAATAGATAAGTATTCTCTATTATAGCCTATATAATCTTAAGTCTTTTATATAACTATATCCTTAAATTACCTTAATTATTATAAAATAAAATTAAGATTTACACTATTTAATACTATTTTATTATAAAAGTTTAATTAAGCCTTTAAGTTTAAGCCTTAAATAGCTATTATACTCCTATTTTTATTATAGTAATATTAAAATCTATTTATATAGCCTTAGTATAATATATAGCTAAATTAAATATATTTATTACTTTTATAGTAATAAGTTTAAAAGAGATTAATATTTATTAGAAATAAGGGGTTTACAGAGGCTTTTACCCTCTAAAATACTAAGGTAGTGAGGCTTAGTAAG
The DNA here is from genome assembly GCA_018360145.1 of Claviceps africana. Classification (NCBI taxonomy): domain Eukaryota; kingdom Fungi; phylum Ascomycota; class Sordariomycetes; order Hypocreales; family Clavicipitaceae; genus Claviceps; species Claviceps africana. The sequence goes on from SRPY01000054.1 coordinate 47,539, forward strand.
CTAGCGGTTAAAAGGTCTCTACAGCGCTATAGCGGTTGCTATAGGCCTTATTCCTACGTTAAAAGCTTAATATACACTTTTTAGTATATAAAATACACTAAATTCTAGCTTATAAAATATAAGTAAATTTTCTTAGATTTTATTTAATTTATTTAACGTTATAGGTAGTAGGTTTAATTAATAGTCTATATAGTTATAAGCAGCTATAAGGAAATAAGTATTCTTTTTTATATACCTACTAAGCTTATTAGTAGATCTATATAGTTAGTAAAGGCTTATAAGCTACTTTTTATTTTCTATAAAATTTATTTATATAAGAAAACAAAAAAATAAACTTATAGCTATATAACTAACCTATTAATATATACACTAAAAATTTACTTAGTGAAAATCTATATATAAAAAAATCCTAAAAATCTAAAAATTAAGAAATTTATATAAAAAAATTCCCTTTACTTTAGTAATAATAAAACTCCTTATATTTCCTTTCTATAACCCTTAGTTCTTATATAATTTAATTTTAAAGACCTTTTATTTCTTTCTTTAAAGTAGCCTATAAGTTATATAACTTAAGGCTTTATAGCTACTAAATAACATAGCTTAAATCTTTAATTAAAATTTAATTAGCATACTTTATTACTATAAAAATTAATTACTAAAGCTAACAGTTTATTAGCTTCTTAATTAAGCGTATATTAGCTATTAAAGTGTGTAATTAAAGGTAAAAAGGCTAGAAAAGTAGGGCGCTTATAGCTATAAGCTCTTAGCTAAAACGTTTATTTTTACACTTACTATATATATATATATATATATATTACACGCACTATTACTAGCTTTTAACCTAAAGACCCCCTATAAAGTCTCTATAAAAATTAGGGTTAGGGTTATTATAAGGCCTATTAAAGGTCCTTATAGTGGATAAGATCTCTTAAAAATAGCTATTATTTTTAACACCTCCTTTAAAGAGGTATTTTAAAAGCTAAAATAAAAAGAGAAATATTAAATTTAAAAAAAAATCTATATAAATTTAAATAAAATCATTTAAGAAAAAGAATAATTAATTTAAAAGGTTAAAAAGCGGGGCTCCTAATAAAAGTTAAAAAAGGCTATAGTTAAATATAACTAATTAAATAAAATTTATTATTAAAGTTAAAGGTTAATTTCAGTAATTATTTTAGTAATTATTTTATATTTTTTAAGTGTTTTTATAAGGGTTTTAATACCTTTAGCTAGGCGTTAAGATTTATAGCAATTACTATAGAGATTAAAGCCCTATACGCTTTAAGAAAATAGTATATAAAGGCATAGCTAAGGGCTTTATTAAGCTATTAGCTAGTATTTTCTTAGTATTTAAATAAGCTATTTTAGCTAACTTAGCTAAGACTTATTATTAATTATAATAAAATTTTAATAAGGTATGCTTAGTGTAGCTATAAAGTGCTGGATTATAGGCGGTCTTTATAGCGCCTTAGTTATTATAAAAAATCTAAATAAGGGGCTTTATAGAGGCCTTTAGCTCCTTAAAAATGCCTTTTAGCCACTGAAGCTCTCTAAAGGTCTTATAGATTACATTTAATTTAGCTTCTATAGTAAATAAAGCTATTATACTAGCCTTTTTACTTTTTTAACTTATAGGGCCGCTAATTAGCTTAAATAGATATATATAGGTAGATTTAAAAGAGCTTCTATCTCTAGTAAAATCGCTATTATAAAACCTAACTAAGCTATGGCTAATAGTGTTATTTTTACTTAAATTTTTAAAGGGACCTTTATAAATTATAGTAAAGTTCTAAATACTAAAGAGGTACTTTAGCAGGCTTTTTATAGCATTTAAATATTTTAAATAAGAACTAGCTAAGGCTATAAAAAGCTACTGTAGTGTAATAGCAATATTAAGCTTAGTAAGGACTATTAAGTATATAATAGTCTCTATTATACTTTAATATTCTTTAATTTCTTAGCTTTTTAAAGGCTTAGTAAGCTATATTTTTAAGACCCTTAGCTATATTAGAATTCTAACTGCCTTATAATTTTCTAGCTTAAAGTATACTAAGGCCTCTTAAATATATTATTTTTAGTGGATTTTTAAACCTTATTTTTTAATTATATTATATTTACACCCTTAGAAGGAATTTAGCAGGGCCTTTATTTTCTATAGAGTAAGCCTTATATAAAGCCTTTTTAAGCTATTAAATATATTATAAGTTTAGCTCTATAAGGAGGTAATTATTAATATAAGTAATAATAAACGTTTTAGTTATTAAATTATAAAATATAGTAGAGTTAGATATAAAAGGGCTAAAACTAAGGCTTTTAAGCACTTTAATTAGCATTTACTGCCACTTTCTAAAGCTTTGCTTTAAGCTATAAAAGGTCTTTCTAAGTATAATTATTTACCTTTTAAAAGCCCTATAGCTATAGCTTTTAGCTAATTTAGCTAAGTGTGGATTTTACTTAATAAATTTTGTAAAACCCTTTAAAATTATTATATAAATAAGCTCTTTAAGATAGCTATTTAAAAAGGTATTAATAAAGTCCACTTACTTTATTTCCTAGTTATTTTAAACTACTAAAGCTAGTAAAATCTGTTAGCTAGGGGGAATATTAGTAGCTATAAAAGTATCTATATAATCTAACCCTTTTATTTATATAAATCCTTTAGTAATAAGCTATACTTTATATTTAAGAGGATTATTTTCTTTATCTCTCTTTATTTTTAATACTAAGTGATTTTTTAAAACCTTCTAGCCTTTAAAGACTTAATCTACCTCTATAAATTTAAAGGTTCCAGCCTTTAAAAGTTACTTAAATTTACTAAAAATCACTTTAAGTTATTTAGCTTTATTTAGTAAATATAAAGCTTACTTCTAAGTCTTAGGCTTACTTTTAAGTATATTTTCTTTTACTTTAAGTTATACCTTATAGCAGATTTAATATATAAAAGCCCTTATATTAATATCCATTTTATTTAGATTTAAATTGATTTTTTTAGGCTTAAATTACATTTAATGTAGTAAATTTTAATCCCTAGGACTAAAGGCTTAGCTAAGCTTATTTCTAACTATTTAATTATAAGGTATAGGGTAATCTTTATTACTAAAAATAACTTTATTTAGTTATTTTTCCCCCTTTAAGGAATTACTCCTTATTAAAGAATTAAAGAGTTCTAAATTTACCTTAGCCCCCTTTATAATTATAGAGGGTTTTAAGGCATTTTTATTAGGGAAATCCCCCTTTAAAGAGCTATTATTCCCTATAGAAAGCCTAGAGAGGCTGCTAGAAATAGGGCTTATAGGTTTTATAATTCTAAGAAAGCTAGTTTATATTATAAGCCTTTTAGAAGGAATATATACTATATAGGATTTAAAACCTACTAAAGTAAGTAGCCTACTAAATACTATTTTAAGGGCTAACTTTTAAGCTTTAGGTCTTTTTTCTAAAGGAATTAAAACTTTATAATAAAAGCCTATAGCTTTAAAAGAGCTATAATTAGGTATAAAGGGCCTATTAAAGTTATTAGCTAATAATTATACTAGGCACGCTAGTTTAGTTAAATTTACTAATAAATTTATAGAATTTATAACTAAAAAAAGGATGAAATTCTATAAAAATAACAGTAAACTAAACCAATATAGGGTAGCCTATAATCTATTTAAAATAATATAAATAGAACGCTTAGCTAATTTATTTTACTTATAAATATAAAGGGAAAAGGTTATAAATTTTATCCCTTTTTTAATTAATTAGCTCTATAAAGTAAAATTAATTTCTTTACCTCTATTAAAATATAGATGTTTAGAGTAGGTACTAAACTTATTCTTTAGGGATCTAAAGAAGCTTTTAATAATTAAAAATATAGTAAATCCCTCTTTATTAAGTATTTATAAAACCTACTTAAATTTAGTTTTTTAATTTATTAAAAATAAGTAAATTTACTGCTTATTATAAAGGGTAGGGCTGATTTTTACTATATCCCTCTCTAGCCTATTTAAAGCTTTAGAAAGGTTAGAAATTAAATTTTTACTAAGTCTTTTAACTGCCTTAGTTTAAGTATAGGTTAAGTAGTTAAAATCCTTATTTTTAATATTAGTAAAATCTAGTATTCCCTTAGCTAATAAGCTTATTTTCTTTAAAAGGTTAATCCCTAAATACCCTAGCTAAATATACTAAATTTTAACTAATCTTAGCAATTTTTAGTATAAATTAAGCTTTAAAGGTTAACTTTTAGCACCTAAGCTTAACTTTTTAGGCCTTATAAGGCCTTTTTCTATAGCTCTCTATTAGGCCCTATTAGAGGATCTATAAGCCTTTTATTAAGGCATTTACAGTCTTAAAGGCTTTAAAAGACTTTCTATTATTTTTAAGTCTTTTAAAGCCTTTAAAAATATAGTAAAAGGGTTTATTAAAGCCTATTATACCCCTTAAGAATTAAGCCTTAATTTAAGGGAATTAAGTGCTAAATTAAGGGAATAAAGGACCTAGCTTAGGGCTATAGGCATTAAGGAAGAAGGGGCTATAGTATTAGAGGGTTTTAAATTAAAATCCCTTAATTCTTTAATTTTAATAGCTTCCTTAGCCTATAAAGGCTCTTAAAGAGGGATTTTAACCTCTATAGGGTAGCTAAAAACCTAATAGTTAAAATAACTATTATAGTAGCTATAAGAGCTACTAAGTGATTTTAAAAGGGGTGTATATAAGTCTTTTATTTAAAAGAAAAAGCTATGTTTTTTAATATTTAAAAGACTAATATAAAACTTATTAGCTAAATATAAAGTATTTTTACTTATATATCCTTCTACTAAATAGTGCTTTAATTTACTAACTATATTTATATTTAGACCTAGAAAATATAGTATATCTTAAAGGATTAAAGGTCTATATTTATTAGGATTTTACTAATAAAGCACTAAGAATTTAGCTTTTCTATATCCCTTAGGATATATAGGTCCTTTATTAATAAAGATAGGCTTAGCTTCCTCCTTTTTATAAGGAATATAGCTTATAAAGTGCTCTTTAGAATTAACTAAATGTACTATAGAGCCTATATTATAAAGAAAGGAGTTCTTTATTACTTTACAATTAAAATTAAAGGCTTTAAAGGGTTTTTTATCCTTTAGGTCTTTTTTAATGCTAGTAACACTACTAGAATCACTAAAATCAATAAATTCGCTACTAGTATTAAGGCTATTAAGTCTGCTAAAAAGCTTTAAAGAGCTATTAATAAAGTTAAAATTGCTTAGTATAAATACGCCCTTTTAAGCTTTATCCTTAGCCTTTTTAAAGGATTTCTTAGGCTAGGTTTTACCTTTCTTTTTATTAAAAGAGGACTTAGAATTTCCTTTATTTTCTAAGGGGTTATTTTTTTTATTATTTTTATTTTTATAAGAATTAGAGGTCTTATTTTCTTTAAAGCCTCTATATATAGATTCTTTAGAGCTTATAGCTTTATAATTTAAAGCTTTAACTATAGTAAAGCTTTTATTTCACTGCTCTTTTAATAGATTTACTATTAAAAATTATAAATTTAGTGCCTCTATAGAGATCTTTAAGGCTCTATTAGTCTTTATAGTAAATTATTACCTTTTTACCTACTAAGGAAAAGTAGATTTTAATACTTATAAATATTAATTTACTTAATCTATAGGTTTTATAGAAATGTTAGAAATTATTAGTTTAACTAGTAAATTATTAAATAAAGTATTAAAAGCCTTTAAGGATCCCTTAAAGCCTTAAAAATTTAAGCTATAGAATTAAAAATATAGGGAGCTATATTATATTTTAGCACTTTAAGAATACTGCCTTTTTAAAAGGCTAAAGGCTTTTACTAGGTTTTATTACTAAATTATAGCGGCTTAAGGGCCTTTAAAACAGCTATTTTTTAAAAGTATAAGAATAATAGCTTAGTTAAAATTACTTAAATTATTAGAAAATCCCTTAGGATTATTTAAAAAATTAAGCATTCTTAAAGCCCTAAATTAAATTATTAAGGCTTATTTCTATTAATTATAATTTTCTAGTCCCTTTAGCCTTATAGCCTCTAAAAAGCTATAAACCCTTTTATTAAATTCCTTAATAATAGAGTTATTATAGAAATTTAATATATTAGAAGCCTTATTTTAGCTTATACTCCCACTAGAATTAGGATCTTTTAGTAGTGTATTTACTAGCTTATTTATTAAATTATTAGCTATAGTTATAGTTAAATCTTCTAATTTTTATAGAATATTAAAGATATTATTATTTTAAGCAGCAATTTACTAGTTTATAGAATTAACTTAAACCTACTTTTAACTTTTAGCTTAAAGCTTTAAGTTTATAAAGTCTATAGCTGCTAAATTATAAAGGAAGGAAAAGCTTTATAAAGTAGGAATTTATAAAAAGAAATACTTATAAAAGCTTTTATTTATAGGTCTTAGCCTTTAAAAATAGAAATATTTCTAAGGCTTTTATAAAAGGAAAGCTTCTATAATATTTCCTTTTTATAAAGGGAAATACCTCTATATTCTTTTATAAAAATAAGAGTTTTTTATATCTTTTCCTTTTTATAAAAGTAGGAATACTTCTATAATTTATAAATTCTATTTTTATAGAAGTAGAATTTTTTCTATACTATATTTCTCTTTATTTTATAGAAAGGGAGACTTCTTTTAGTGAATTTATTCTATTTTTATAAAAGAAATAATAGCTTTTAAGTCTTTCTTTAAGTTTATACCTTAATATAAAAAATTTTAATAATTTTTAGTGAATTTTCTCTTTATTTTATAAAATTTAATAAATTTTTTAGTACTTAAAAAGTGCTTTTAAGCTTATAATCTATTAAAAATAAAGGGTTTATAAAGGCTTTTACCCTTTAAAATACTAAAGTAGTAAGGCTTAGTAAGCTAGTAGTTAAAAGGTCTTTATAGCACTATAGCGGTTACTATAGGCCTTATTTCTATATTAAAAGCTTAATATACACTTTTTAGTATATAAAATATATTAAATTCTAGCTTATAAAATATAAGTAAATTTTCTTAGATTTTATTTAATTTATTTAATATTATAGATAATAAGTTTAATTAATAGTTTATATAGTTATAAGTAGCTATAAGGAGATAAATGTTTTTTCTTATATATTTACTAAGTTTATTAGTAGATTTATATAGTTAATAAAGGCTTATAAGCTACTTTTTATTTTTTATAAAATTTATTTATATAAAAAAATAAAAAAATAGACTTATAGCTATATAACTAATTTATTAATATATACACTAAAAATTTTATTTAATAAAAATCTATATATAAAAAAATCCTAAAAATCTAAAAGTTAAGAAATTTATATAGAAAAATTCCCTTTACTTTAATAATAATAAAACTCCTTATATTTCTTTTTTATAACCTTTAGTTTTTATATAATTTAATTTTAAAGACCTTTTATTTCCTTCTTTAAAGTAGCCTATAAGTTATATAATTTAAAGCTTTATAGCTATTAAGTAATATAATTTAAATCTTTAATTAAAATTTAATTAATATACTTTATTACTATAAAAATTAATTACTAAAGCTAATAGTCTATTAGCTTCTTAATTAAGTGTATACTAACTATTAAAGTGTATAATTAAAAGCAAAAAGGCTAGAAAAGTAAGGCGTTTATAGCTATAAGCTTTTAGCTAAAACGTTTATTTTTACGCTTACTATACATATATATATACATATATTACACACACTATCGCTAGCTTTTAACCTAAAGACCCCCTATAAGGTCTCTATAGAGGTTAGGGTTAGGGTTGTTATAAGGCCTGTTAAAGGTCTTTATAGTGGATAAGGTCTCCTGAAAATAGCTGTTATTTTCAACAAATATAAATTTAAAGAAGAGATTACTACCTTAGTTTTAATTAAAAACTATAGTATAGCTTTATAAATATTAATAATAATATAAAGATATTAAGTTTACTTTATAATAAAGGCTTTAATAATACCCTTAGCTATACCTCTATATTTAATTAAGGTATAATATAAGCTTATACTATAGCTAATAAAGCTTTAAATAACTTAAATATAAAGAAGTTTAAATTTATATAATAAATACCCTTAAGTAAATATAAAGAGTATAGTAAAGGTAAATTATTATTATATTAATTTTATAGTAAACTTAAGTTAATAAGTCTTCTATTAAAGTTTATAGTAAATTTAAATACTAAAGAAATAGATTAATTATATTAGCTAAACTATTAGAGTTTTAAGTTAAATTAATATTATTATTAACTATCTCTTTTTATTAAAGTAAGTAAGTTTACTTTTTTATAAATAAAACTTTAAGCTTAATTTATAAAACTATTTTTAATAAATTACTTAAGTAGTTTTAAATTAGGCTTAAGTCTCCTTTATTATATAGCTATATATTAAAATATTAATATTATTAAAAAAGCTAAGTATTAATATAGAATTAACTATTATAAGTTTAATATAAAGTAAAGTAATATAAAAAAAGAAAAGAATTAAAAATATAAAGAACCTTTAAAAAACCCCTATAGGTATTATATAAAGGGCTATTATTTCACTATTAAATATAAAGTAAGCTTTATATAATATAGTAAAGGCTTAGGTTTAGCGCGCTATTTATATAAAGAGTTTAGTAAAGATTATTATATAGGTAAGTTTTATATAATATACTATATTAAAGGTAGTTAAAATATTAAGCTAAAGAAGTAATATAATACTACTATAGTGCTATACTATATATATAGCTTTTATTAAAATAATAAAGGCTACCTCTATAAAATAATTAATATAGTTATTTATTTAAAGCTTTAAAAAGGCATTGCTCTCTTTAGCTATATAGGTAATTTACACTATTACTACTGCTTTTAATACTTTATTTATAATATTAAAAAGGGAGATTAATTTTTATATATTAATATACTTCCTTTTTTAAATAACTTTTTTAATTTATAAAGAATTATAACTTTAGCCTTTTAAAAAAAAGCTAAGTAATACTTAATATAGTAATATATATTAAGTAAATTAAAGAGAATATTAATAAGTGGTTTACTATAAACTTTAAAGAACTTTATTAAAAGCTTATTAAGTTTAAAGGCTTTTTAATTAACTAGTCGTTTAATTATATTATATATCTTTAAAGCTATAAAGTAGGTTTTCTTTAAAAATATAGTTAAGTTAAGTTAAGGGCTAAGGTTAATTAATATATTATTTATATAAGTAGTTAAAGTAAGAAAAAATCTATTAAAGAATACCTTTACTTTATTATAATAAAAGGTAGCTAAAGGTATATTATTATTATTATAGTAAAGGGCTAGGACTTAAGTGGTTTTAAGTAATAAGTTACTATAAAGTTAAGCTTATTATTTTAATTTTTAAAGATTACTTTTTTTAACTATTATATCTACTATTATATAATATTAAAAGCTATATTATTCTTTATAAATAACTTATTTTTAATTTAAAGCTATATTAATAGTAGCCTATTAACTTACTTTAATATAATAATATTATTAAAGTCTTTAAATATATTTTATATTATAAATAGCTTTATAAACCTTAAAGGTTTACTATAGCTATACTTTAAAGGTATTATAAAGGCCTTTTAATATAAAAAGGTTAATAATAATAGTAAATTTAGCTATAAACTATATAATAAAGAAGTTAATTTAATAAAAGGTATTAAGAATAATTAATATAAAAAAGAGGTAAAAGTAATATACTACCTTTATAATAGTAAGTATTTTATTTATTTAAAGCTATTTAAAGTAGTATAAAGTTTATTTAGTAGTGTTAATTATAAAACTATAATTATAAAAAGTAATATAAATAAATTATAGAATATAGTTAAACTTAATAAAGTTTAATTTTTTAAAAAATTAAATTTAAAGGTTAATAAATAATTAAATATAGTTAATAGTATTATCTCTTTTACTTTATATTTATTATATTATTTTACTTTAAAGTATAATAAGTTTAAGTTATTATTAAATTATAATTATTAAAAGTTTATTATTATTAAATAATATATAGCTATATTAGTTTTAAAGGGAGTAGTATTAGTTAAAGTTATTAATAAAGATATAATAATACTATAGTAGTTTTATAAAAAAGTTATAAAAGGGAGTTATTTAATTATAATAGTAAATAAAAAAGTAAATAAAATAGATATTAATATTATAAAGGGTTATAGTATATTAATTAATATTAAACTATATTATTTATAAGCTAAAGCTATATTAATAATAAATATAAATAGCTATTCTTTTACTTTAAGCTATAAATTAATAAAAACCTAAGCTTAAGTTTAAAAGGTCTTTATTAATACTATATAGTTTTTAAATTATTACTATATTGGTTTTAAATTAAAACTTAAAAGCTAAGTAAATAAATTATATCTTCTTTTATATATTTTAATATACTACTTATAATATTATATTTAATTAAAGAGTAAAGGGGTTTTTTATAATAAAAAGGCTAACTTAATATTAAAGTAATAGCTAAAAAAGGCTTTAATAGTACCTTAAAGCCTTAATAAAGGGGGTATAAATATTATATTAAAGCTTAAATATTAATTATAGCTACCTTAAAGGCACTTACTATACTTTTAAAGTAAAGCTTTATAAAAGAGAGTATTACTAATTTATTTATATTAATTATAGATTTAAACTTTAGTTTAGCTATTTATATTTATAAAGGTTAATATAAATAAAGTAGTAAAGCTATTAAGCTAGCTTAAGTATATAGTATAGGCTTTTATTTAATAGTTATTAATAATTAAATAGTATTTTAATTAAATAAAGTAAATATTTATATAATTAATATATTACTTTTACTTTATATTTATAATAGCTACGTAATTAGTTCTAAAAGTATATTTAATAGTAATATAATAGCTATAATATAGAGTTATAGTATAGTATATAGTAATATAATTAAATTTAAAGTATTAATAGTATTAATATAAGTAAAGAGCTTTATTATATAGTTTAACTTTAAATATTTTAACTTTATAAATAACTTTTCTATAGTATAGTTTATTAGCTATATTAATATCTTTAATTTTAAAGATAAAGAAGGCTTATATTATAGTACTATAGAGTTTTTATACTATAACCTTAGTAATATTACTACTATTAATAAAGATAAAGTAGTAAAAAATATCTTCTTTAATAACTTAATATATATAATAAATAAGGAATTCTTTAATAATAATACTAAATATTTATTAATTTAATATTATATTTAAGCTAAAGGTAGTTTAAATTTATTTTATATCTTTAATATAGAGTTAGGCTATATCTTTAAAGGTAATTACTATATTACTACTATAGAGGCGCTTTATAATTACTATAGTGTCTTTACTTATAGCTTTATTAATAATATAAATAATATCTTTTAAGCTATATTATTTAATTACTTTATTAATTAAGTTACCTTTAATAATAATCTCTTTATAAATATAAAGTAATACTACTATAAAAATAGCTAAGTAAATAAGCCTATTAATTATTAAAATAGCGCTACTAATTATAATTTTAATTTATATTATAGCTAATATAGTTTTAAGCTAAATAGCCTTTTTAATTACCTTTTTAATTATTACTTTAAGGTTAATAGTTATAACTAATTTTTAAGGGTTAATAAATTACTTATAATAAGCTTATATTATTTCTATATTAGTAATATATAAAATAACCTTTTAAACTCCTTTTAGTAAAAAGGTTAATATAAGCTTAGTAATTTTATTATATTTTTATTATAAATAAACTAATATTTAGTTCTAAGTTATATTAACTATAGTATTAACTTAATTTTCTACTATAAACTTATTATAATAAGTAAAGGAATTATAGTAACTTTATAAAAGACTATAGTTTTCTATATTAATATTTATTATTATTACACTACTTATTATACCTATACTTTAAGCTTAATATACTATTATAAAGAGAGGTAAATAAATATAGTAAAACTTTTTATTTACTTTTTAAGTTAATCTAAGTTAATTCTACAGCGTTATTACAGTGCAGGCGAAATTGCGAAAGTTTTTAAGTAAAGTAATATAAAAAAAGAAGAGAATTATTAATTATAATATACTTTATAATAACTACTATAAAGCTATAAAGCGCTACTAAAGTATTACCTTAAATATTAACTTTTACTATTTAAAGGAATATATTAAAGCTTATTAATTAAGTTATAAGTTCTATAATATAAAGGGTAATATAGCTATAATTAAAGTTAATATTACTAGCCTTATAATATCTCTTTATAATTAATATACTTTATAATATACTTCCTTTTAAAATAAAACTAATAATAAAGAGAAATTAATTTATATTATATAGGTTTTTAAAATAATTATTAATAAATACTATAAAAAAGGTTAATACTTATATTATAAAGTTATAAGCTATTAAATTAAAAAATACTAATTTCTTTTAATATATTTACTCTTATTATTTATAAATATATATATCTATAAAATCTTTAATAAAGAGCTTATTAGTAATAAATTAAGCACTAACTTAAAAAAAAATAGCTTTACTATTTAAGTTTTAATAGTAAAGATATTAATAGTAAATATATTTACTTTAGCTATTAACCTATATATTTAAATACTATATATAAAGTAATAGAAAACTATATAAAGGAACTACCCTTTCTCCTACCTCTCCTTTATAATAGGTCTTTATTTATTATTATATAAGTAAATAGTAAATATAATAGCTTTACTACTATAAGTAAAAAGCTAATATAATAGCTATATTTATAACGCTTTTATTTATTATAATTATAATTACTAATTATAGCTTTAATATTAAATAATTATTTATATTTATTTACTTTATATATATATATTACTTAACTTATTTACTTTATAGTAAATATTAATAGTTAAGTATTTTCTATTATAGCCTATATTACCTTTAAACTATTTTATAATTATATTTTTAGCTCTTTATAGCTATTTTAAAATAATATTATACTTTACTTTATTAAGAGATATCTTAAGGTTAGTAAGTATTTAAAACTAATTATTTATATAATAGAAATATATACTATTATAATACTTACTATAGCTATATTAAGATTAATTTATATTAGCTTAGCTTAATATATTATATTATAATAAAAGCTAATATAACTTTTAGTAATAAATTTAAAAGAGATTAATAATATTTTAGTAATTACTTTAAAACCTTTTATTTTATTAAATAATAAAATATTATAGCACTTATTATTTAATTTATATAATTTTAAAGACCTTTTTAATAAAAAATAAGCATTCTCCTTACCTCTTTATTAAGGTATTATAAACTACTATATATATTTTTAAAGGAATTTAAATAGCTCCCTCTTAAAGATTTTATAAGCGTCTCTATATAATATATTAAGAGACTAATTATTAAAGATTTAAAAATAAATTATAGACTTAATAAATAAAGGCTAAATTTATATATTCTCTTTATTAGCTATAATATTAATACTTTTAATATAAAAGGTAGGCAATAGTTAATACTTTTATATTAACTATTATACTTTTAATAAAGTTATAAATTAAAACTATTACTTACTTTTATTAATAAAGGAAACTCTATATTCTTTTATAAAAGCTTAGTAGTTTATTAAATTAAATATATATACTACCTTTTATTAACTATAAATAGCTTAAAGTAATAAATATTTAACTACCTTTTATATATAATTTAATCTCTTTAAATAACTAATATATCTATTTAGTTTAATAGAGGCTTTAGCTATATTTTAATATTATATTAATAATATATTAAAAAACGCCTTTAAAGATTATACTACTATATACTTTAATAATATTTTAATTTACTTTAATAGTATATAAAAAGACTATATTAAATATATATAAAAGGTTTTTACTTATTTTTAATAAATAAGCCTTTATTTAAATATTAATAAATATACCTTTAGTATTAAAGAGATAAAGTACTTAAGGTTTATTATTTAAATAAAATATATAGTATACTTAAATTTAAAGAAGGTAGTAGCTATTTATAATTAATAGCTACCTATTAAAGTATATAGTATTTATAGCTTCTTAAGTTTTATAAATTTCTATTATAAATTTATCCCTAACTTTTTAAATTTTATTAGCTCTTTTTTTATATTAATATAAAAAAGTACGCTATTTATTTAATTAAATATATATAAGTAATTATTTTATTAGCTTAAGGCTGCCTTTATTTTATATTTTATTTTTACTTAATAAAATCCTAACTATAAAATTATAGTAAAAGCTAATTAATTTAAAAAGGTACTTAATAGCTACCTCTTTTAATATAATAAATTAAGTATACTACACTTAATTATATATTATTTAATATACTTATTAATACCTTAAAGAAACTATATAATTTATAATAAAGAGCTTTTTAATATTATTTCCTACTTTAAAGTATAGTTTATAAAACTTTATAGTATTTTACATTTTTTTATAATTTTTATTAACTATAAAAATCTTAAATACTTTATTAACTTATATAAAATATTTAAGAGATAAATATACTAAGTAAAGATACTCTCTTTCTTTAATTTTTAATTATATTATTAATTAAGTAGCTTTACTATATAACTTAATACACTCTCTTGCTATAAATAAAATAAATAAGGTTTAGCTATAAAATACTAAGTATTATTCTCTTTAGTATTAATTATATACTTTAAAATACTAAATAAACCTTTAGTAGCTAATAATTATAATTTATATAGCTTAATAGCTACCTTACCTATATCTATACTATATATACTAATATTATTTATAAATCTATACTTTAAAGACTTTTAGTTTTAAAGTATTATAATAAATAAGTTATACTTTATTAAATAAAAGTTAATTTAAAAGAAAATATAACATTTTTTACTTAAAGCTAATACTTAATAGTAAATAAAAGACTATACTATTAATATATATAATATATTATTATTTTATAGCTATATTTAAATACTTTAATTTAAATTATTTACTACTATACTTATTTAATATATATATAACTTACTTATATTAAGTTACTTTAGTAAAAATACTATATTTTAAGTATTAATATATAAGTATTATTAAAAAGGGATATTAAAAAATATAGTATACTTTATATAGAATTATTATTATTATAATAAGTAAAAAAGTTAATAACTTTAATAAAGCTTACTATAGCTTATTTTTATATTAAATTATTATTAATTATAGATTTTCATAAACTTTATAACTAAATTATTAATAATAAATAAAGTGTGATGGATTTAAGCTAGTGGCTTAGATCCTAGATATATAACAATATAGGAAGGGCTTATTAGCCTTATTAGGAAAAGATAAGGAATATATACTACCTGTTGAAAATAACAGCTATTTTTAGGAGACCTCATCCACTATAAGGACCTTTAATAGGCCTTATAACGACCCTAACCCTAACCTCTATAGAGACCTTATAGGGGGTCTTTAGGTTAAAAGCTAGCGACAGTGCGCATAATATATATATATATATATATAGTAAGTGTAAAAATAAACGTTTTAGTTAAAAGCTTATAGCTATAAGCGCCTTACTTTTCTAACCTTTTTACCTTTAATTACACGCTTTAATAGCTAATATATACTTAATTAAGAAGTTAATAGATTATTAGCTTTAGTAATTAATTTTTATAGTAATAAAGTATATTAGCTAAATTTTAATTAAAGATTTAAGTTATATTACTTAATAGCTATAGAGCCTTAAATTATATAATTTATAGGCTACTTTAAAAGAGAAAATAAAAGGTTTTTAAAATTAAATTATATAAAGATTAAAGATTATAAATAGAAAATATAAGGAGTTTTATTATTATTAAAGTAAAGGGAATTTTTCTATATAAATTTCTTAATTTTTAGATTTTTAGGATTTTTTTATATATAGATTTTTATTAAGTAAAATTTTTAATATATATATTAGTAAGTTAGTTATATAGCTATAAATCTATTTTTTTGTTTTTTTATATAAATAAATTTTATAAAAAATAAAAAGTAGCTTATAAGCCTTTATTAGCTATATAGATCTACTAATAAGCTTAGTAGGTATATAAAAAAGAACACTTATCTCTTTATAGCTACTTATAACTATATAAACTATTAATTAAACCTACTATTTATAACATTAAATAAATTAAATAAAATTTAAGAAAATTTACTTATATTTTATAAGCTAGAATTTAGCGTATTTTATATATTAAAAAGTATATATTAAGCTTTTAATATAAAAATAAAGCCTATAATAACTGCTATAGTGCTATAAAGACCTTTTAACTACTAACTTACTAAGCCTTATTACCTTAGTATTTTAAAGGATAAAAGCCTTTATAAACCCTTTATTTTTAATAAATTATAAGCTTAAAAGCACTTTTTAAGTACTAAAAAATTTATTAAATTTTATAGAATAAAAAGAAAATTTACTAAAAATTATCTAAATTTTCTATATTAAGGTATAAACCTAAAGAAAGACTTAAAAGCTATTATTTCTTTTATAAAAATAAAATAAATTTATTAAAAAAAGTCTCCCCTTTTATAAAATAAAGAGAAATATAGTATAAAAGAAATTTTACTTTTATAAAAATAAAATCTATAAATTATAAAAGTATTTCTACTTTTATAAAAAAGAAAAGATATAAAAAACTTCTATTTTTATAAAAAAAATATAAAGGTATTCCCCTCTATAAAAAGGAAATATTATAGAAGCTTTCCTTTTATAAAAGCTTTAGAAATATTTCTATTTTTAAAGGCTAAGACCTATAAATAAAAGCTTTTATAAGTATTTTTTTTTTATAAATTCTTACTTTATAAAGCTTTTTCTTTCTTTATAATTTAGTAGCTATAGACTCTATAAACTTAGGGCCTTAAACTAAGAGCTAAGAGTAGGTTTAGGTTAATTTTATAAACTAGTAAATTACTATTTAAAATAATAATATCTTTAATATTTTATAAAAATTAAAAGATTTAGCTATAACTATAGCTAATAACTTAATAAATAAGCCTATAAATATACTATTAGAAGATCCTAATTTTAATAGAAGTGTAAGCTAAAATAAGGCTTTTAATATATTAAATTTCTATAATAACTCTATTATTAAGGAATTTAATAAAAGGGTTTATAGCTTCTTAAAGGCTATAAGGCTAAAAGGACTAGAAAATTATAATTAATAAAAACAAGCCTTAGTAATTTAATTTAAGGCTTTAGAAATACTTAATTTTTTAGATAATTCTAAGGGATTTTTTAGTAATTTAAGTAATCTTAACTAAGCTATTATTCTTATACTTTTAAGAGATAGCTATTTTAAGGGCCCTTAAGCTGCTATAATTTAGCAATAAAACTTAATAAAAGCCTTTAGCCTTTTAAAAAAGTAGTATTCTTAAAGTGCTAAAATATAATATAGCTCCTTATATTCTTAATTCTATAGCTTAAATTTTTAAAGCTTTAAAGGATCTTTAAAGGCTTTTAATACTTTATTTAATAATTTACTAGCTAAACTAATAATTTTTAGTGTTTTTATAAAACCTATAAATTAAGTAAATTAATATTTATAAGCATTAAAATTTACTTTTCTTTAATAAATAAAAAGGTAATAATTTACTATAAGGACTAATAGAGCCCTAAAGATCTCTATAGAGGCACTAAATTTGTAATTTTTAATAGCAAACTTACTAAAAAAGCAGCGAGATAAGAGCTTTACTATAGCTAAAGCTTTAAATTATAGAGCTATAAGCTTTAAGGAATCTATATATAAAGGCTTTAAAGAAAATAAGACCTTTAATTTTTATAAAAATAAGAATAATAAAAAAAATAACCTTTAAGAAAATAAGGGAAATTTTAAGTCCTCTTTTAATAAAAAGAAAGGCAAAACCTAGCTTAAAAAATCCTCTAAAAAGGCTAAGAATAAGGCTTAGAAGGGTGCATTTATATTAAGCAATTTTAACTTTATTAATAGCTCTTTAAAGCTTTTTAGTAGACTTAGTAGCCTTAGTGCTAGCAGTAAATTCACTGATTTTAGTAATTCTAACAGTATTATTAGTATTAAAAAAGACTTAAAGAATAAAAAACCCTTTAAAGCCTTTAATTTTAATCATAAAGTAATAAAGAACTCCCTTCTTTATAATATAAGCTTTATAGTATATTTAATTAATTCTAAAGAGCACTTTATAAGCTATATTCTTTATAAAAAAGGGGAAGCTAAGCCTATCTCTATTAATAGGGGACCTATATATTTTAAAGGATATAGAAAAGCTAAATTTTTAGTGCTTTACTAATAAAATCCTAATAAATATAGGCCTTTAATTCTTTAAAACACACTATATTTTCTAAGTCTAAATATAAATATAGTTAGTAAATTAAAGTACTATTTAATAGGAGGATATATAAATAAAAATACTCTATATTTAATTAATAGGTCTTATATTAGTCTTTTAAATATTAAAAAACATAGCTTTTTCTTTTAAATAAAAGACTTATATACACCCCTTTTAAAATCACTTAATAGCTCTTATAGCTACTATAATAGTTATTTTAATTATTAGGTTTTTAGCTACCTTATAGAGGTTAAAATCCCTCTTTAAAAGCCTTTATAGGCTAAGAAAGCTATTAAAATTAAAGAATTAAGGGATTTTAATTTAAAACCCTTTAATACTATAGCCCCTTCTTCCTTAATATTTATAGCCTTAAGCTAGGTCCTTTATTCCCTTAATTTAGCACCTAATTCCCTTAAATTAAGGCTTAATTCTTAAAAGGTATAATAGGCTTTAACAAACCCTTTTACTATATTTTTAAAGGCTTTAAAAGATCTAAAAATAATAAAAAGTCTTTTAGAGCCCTTAAGACTGTAGGTGCTTTAATAAAAGGCCTATAAATCCTTTAATAAAGCTTAATAGAGAGCTATAAAAGAAGGCTTTATAGGGCTTAAAAAGTTAAGCTTAAATACTAAAAGTTAACCTTTAAAGCTTAATTTATATTAAAAATTACTAAAACTAACTATAATTTAATATATTTAATTAAGGTATTTAGGGATTAACCTTTTAAAGAAAATAAGCTTATTAGCTAAGGGAATACTAAATTTTATTAATATTAAAAATAAGGATTTTAACTACCTAACCTATACTTAAACTAAAGCAGTTAAAAGACTTAATAAAAATTTAATTCTTAACCCTCTTAAAGCTTTAAATAGGCTAAAGGGGAATATAGTAAATATTAGCTCTACCCTTTATAATAAGCAATAAATCTACCTATTTTTAATAAACTAAAAAACTAAATTTAGGTAGGTTTTATAAATACTTAATAAAGAGGGACTTACTATATTTTTAGCTATTAAAAGCTTCTTTAAATCCCTAAAAAATAAGTTTAGTACCTACTTTAAATATCTATATTTTAATAGAGATAAAGAAATTAATTTTACTTTATAGAGCTAGCTAGCTAAAAAAGGGATAAAATTTATAACCTCTTTCTTTTATATTTATAAGTAAAATAGATTAGCTAAGTATTCTATCTATATTATTTTAGATAGATTATAAGCTACCCTATATTAGTTTAGTTTACTATTATTTTTATAGAATTTCATCCTTTTTTTAGTTATAAATTCTATAAATTTATTAGTAAATTTAACTAAACTAGCGTGCTTAGTATAATTATTAGTTAATAACTTTAATAGGCCCTTTATGCTTAATTATAGCTCTTTTAAAGCTATAGGCTCTTATTATAAGGTTTTAATTCCTTTAAAAAAAAGACTTAAAGCTTAAAAGCTAGCCTTTAAAATAATGCTTAGTAAGCTACTTACTATAGTAGGTTCTAAGACCTATATAATATATATTCCCTCTAAAAGGCTTATAATAAAAACTAACTTTTTTAAAATTATAGAACCTATAGGCCTTATTTTTAGCAGCCTCCTTAGGCTTTTTATAGAGAATAATAGCTCTTTAAAGGGGGATTTCTTTAATAAAAATGCCCTAAAACCCTTTATAATTATAGAAAGGGCTAAGGTAAATTTAAAACCCTTTAATTCTTTAATAGAGAGTAATTTCTTAAAAGGGGAAAAATAACTAAATAAAGTTATTTTTAGTAATAAGGATTACTCTATACCTTATAATTAAATAGTTAGAAATAAGCTTAGCTAAGCCTCTAGTTCTAAGGATTAAAATTCACTAAATTTAACGTAATTTAAGCTTAAAAGAATTAATTTAAATTTAAATAAAATAGATATTAATATAGGGGCTTTTATACGTTAAATCTACTATAAAGTATAACTTAAAGTAAAAGAAAATATACTTAAAAGTAAACTTAAGACCTAAAAGCAAGCTTTATATTTATTAAATAAAGCTAAATAACTTAAAGTAATTTTTAGTGAATTTAAGTAACTTTTAAAGGTTAGAACCTTTAAATTTATAGAGGTAAATTAAGTCTTTAAAGGCTAGAAGGTTTTAAAAAATCACTTAATATTAAAAATAAAAAGAGATAAAGAAAATAATCCTTTTAAATATAAAGCATAGTTTATTACTAAAGGATTTATATAAATAAAAGGGTTAGATTATATAGATACTTTTACTGCTATTAATATTCCCCTTAGCTAGCAAATCTTACTAGCCTTAATAGCTTAAAATAAATAGAAAATAAAGTAAGTAGACTTTATTAATGCTTTTTTAAATAAGTACCTTAAAGAGCTTATTTATATAATAATTTTAAAGGGTTTTATAGAATTTATTAAGTAAAATCTATACTTAGCTAAATTAGCTAAAAGCTATAGTTATAAGGCTTTTAAAAGGTAAATAATTATACTTAAAAAGACCCTTTATAGCCTAAAGTAAAGCTTTAAAGAGTAGTAGTAAACGCTAATTAAAGTGCTTAAAAGCCTTAGTTTTAGCCTTTTTATATCTAACTTTACTATATTTTATAATTTAATAATTAAAACGTTTATTATTACTTATATAAATAATTACCTCCTTATAAAGCTAAACTTATAATATATTTAATAGCTTAAAAAGGCCTTATATAAGGCCTACCCTATAGAAAATAGAGGCCTTACTAAATTCTTTTTAAGGGTGTAAATATAGCGTAATTAAAAAAATAAGGTCTTAAAAATCCACTAAAAATAATATATTTAAAAGGCCTTAGTATACTTTAAGCTAGAAAATTATAAGGCAGTTAGAATTTTAATATAGCTAAGGGTTTTAAAAATATAGCTTACTAAGCCTTTAAAAAGCTAAGAAATTAAAGAATATTAAAGTATAATAAAGACTATTATATATTTAATACTCCTTACTAGGCTTAATATTACTTTTATACTATAGTGGCTTTTTATAGCCCTAACTAATCTTTATTTAAAATATTTAAATACTATAAAAAGCCTACTAAAGTACCTCTTTAGTATTTAAAACCTTACTATAATTTATAAAGGTCCCCTTAAAAATTTAAGTAAAAATAACACTATTAGCTATAGCTTAGTTAGGTTCTATAATAGCGATTTAATTAAAAATAGAAGCTCTTTTAAATTTACTTATATATATTTATTTAAGCTAGCTAGCAGCCCTATAAGTTAAAAGAGTAAAAAGGTTAGTATAATAGCTTTATCTACTATAAAAGCTAAATTAAATATAATCTATAAAACCTTTAGAGAGCTTTAGTAGCTAAAGGGCATTTTTAAGGAGTTAAAGGCCTTTATAAAGCCCTTTATTTAGATTTTTTATAATAACTAAGGCGCTATAAAGACTGCCTATAATCTAGCACTTTATAGCTACATTAAGTATACCTTATTGAAATTTTATTATAATTAATAATAAGTCTTAGCTAAGCTAGCTAAAATAGCTTATTTAAATACTAAGAAAATACTAGCTAATAGCTTAATAAAGCCCTTAGCTGTGCCTTTACATGCTATTTTCTTAGAGCTTATAGGGCTTTAATCTCTATAGTAATTACTATAAATCTTAATACCTAGTTAAAGGCATTAAAACCCTTATAAAAACACTTAAAAAATATAAAACAATTACTAAAACAATTACTAAAATCAACCTTTAACTTTAATAATAAATTTTATTTAATTAGCTATATTTAACTATAGCCTTTTTTAACTTTTATTAAAAGCCCTGCTTTTAACCTTTTAAATTAGTTATCCTTTTTCTTAAATAATTTTATTTAAATTTATATAGATTTTTTCTTTTAAATTTAGTATTTCTCTTTTTATTTTAGTTCTTAAAATACCTCTTTAAAGGGGGTATTAAAAATAATAGCTATTTTTAGGAGACCTTATCTACTATAAGGACCTTTAATAGGCCTTATAATAACCTTAACCCTAACCTTTATAAAGACCTTATAGGGGGTCTTTAAGTTAAAAGCTAGCAATAGTACATGTAATATATATATATATATATATATAGTAAGCGTAAAAATAGACGTTTTAGCTAAAAGCTTATAGCTATAAGCGCCCCACTTTACTAGCCTTTTTGCCCTTAATTACACGCTTTAATAGCTAATATATACTTAATTAAGAAGCTAATAGATTATTAGCTTTAATAATTAATTTTTATAATAATAAAGTACATTAGCTAAATTTTAATAAAAGATTTAAGCTACACTACTTAGTAACTATAAAGCCCTAAGTTATATAACCTATAGACTATTTTAAAGGAGGAAATAAAAGGTCTTTAAAATTAAATTATATAAAGATTAAAGGTTATAAAAAGGAAATATAAAGAGTTTTATTATTACTAAAGTAAAGGGAATTTTTTTATATAAATTTCCTAATTTTTAGATTTTTTAGGATTTTTTTATATATAGATTTTTACTAAGTAAAATTTTTAATATATATATTAATAAGTTAGTTATATAGCTATAAATCTATTTTTTTGTTTTTTTATATAAATAAATTTTATAAAAAATAAAAAGTAGCTTATAAGCCTTTATTAGCTATATAGATCTACTAATAGGCTTAGTAGGTATATAAAAAAAATACTTATTTTTTTATAGCTATCTATAACTATATAAACTATTAATTAAACCTATTACCTATAATATTAAATAAATTAAATAAAATCTAAAAAAATTTACTTATATTTTATAAGCTAGAATTTAGTGTATTTTATATACTAAAAAGCGTGTATTAAGCTTTTAATGTAGAAATAAGGCCTATAGCAACCGCTATAGCGCTGCAGAGACCTTTTAACCGCTGGCTCACTAAGCCTTACTACCTTAGTATTTTAGAGGGCAAAAGCCTCTATAAACCCCTTATTTCTAATAAGCTTATATTAAATAATTAAATATTTAATATTATTAAAATAAACACTTACTATATACTTTATAGCTATAATATTAAGCTTCTTTAATATAACTTATCTTTTACTAAAAGTTAAGTATTACTTAAAAAGTATATAATATACTTCTTTAATTAAATTTATATAAGTACTTAATTAATATAAGCTATTATTAACTTTATATAATAGTAATAATAAAATATAGTAAATTATAAATATTATTTAGTTAAGTGCTTTATAGTTAAAGATTAAGTTTAACTTAACCTTTATTATATTAAAACTAATTATTTATATTATAAATTAAATTAAATTATAGTAAAATATATTATTTTAAATATATTTATATTACTTACTATATACTTAAATATTTTAAGTAATATTTACTTAGTTTTGTATATAAACTTTATTAAATATATAGTAATAAATTTATTACTCTTTTAAATATATAAAGATTTTTAACTAAACCTATATTTAATTAATAATAATTTTAAATAAATATATTTTAAATATAAAGTAAAGGAGATTTTATATATTTAAAATATATATAGCTATAGTAAGAATTATAATATACTTATTAAATAAATAAAATATACCTATTTTATATAAAAATTATTAAAAAGTATATATAATATATTTATATTATATAACTTTAAGTTATAATAAAAAGATATATATTATAATAATAGTTTTATTTTATTAAAATAGAAATTAATTTTAAATTATTTATAACCTTTAATTTATTTTCTTAAAATAATACTTAACTCTTTATTTACTTTCTTTTAAAACCTTTTTTAACTATTTATTACTTATTAAAATCCTTTAAATTATAATATTTATATTAGCCTTTATTAAGCTTTTAAAAGGTAAGGTTTTATAATTATATAATATGGTTATTAATAGTTTAATATAGTAGTATTAATTTATAGTTTATATAGTATATTTAATATATATTTATTACTACTTAAAAAAGAGAGAGAGAGAATTATAATTAATATTAAAAAGGAGTTTTTAAGCTATATTAAAAGTGTAAGCTAAAGGTTTTTTTAATTAAAGCAATATATTTATATACTATTTTAGTAATATTAATACCTCTTTTAGCTACCTTTTTAATAGCCTTTAAAACATTTAAAAATTATTAATTAAAGTTAATAAACTTAAGGTATAAAATAATATAAGCGCCCTTTTTATTTAATATATTCTTTATAAATATATATAGTATTTAAATAGTGTAATTAACTTAAATCTTTATAATTATATTATAGATAGTATAATAAAGAATAGTATTTTTTATAAATAAATACTTTCTTTAAAAGTATTTATATTATTCTTTTTTATAAAATAAATAAGCCTTACTTTATCTCTATAAATAGTTAAATAGCCTATTTCTTACTATATATTTATAGTAAAATATATAGTATTTAATTTTTTACTCTTTAAATATAAAGGATTTATTACTTAAATTACCCTTTACTTTATAATAGCTAATTAATTATAAGCTATATAAAGAAGGTAAAGAAAAAGAAAGTAAAGTAATAATAGTAAATATTTTATTAATATTAAATAAATTAATATTAAGAATTTATAATAATTATAGTTATATTAATATAATAATATAACTAAAGTATAAAGGAAAATAATAATATAAGTAAAGAGATAATATATAAAATATAGAATAATAAATAAAAGGCTTCTTTTAAAATTTAAAGTAAAATATTTATTAAATAAAATAAATAGTAAAAAAATAGTAAGTAAATAATAAAGAGAATTTTAAAAACGTTAAAAAATATAAAAAAAAGGAAAAAAAAGTAAATAAATAATAGTATAAAAAGGGTTTTTATATTTATTTTAATAACTTAAGTAATTATAGTAAGCTAATACTTAGCTTACTTTTTATTTATTTTAAGTTACTTTATTATTATAATTATAAAACTAACTTATAATACTATAGCACTATTAAGCTTACTTTTAAATGACTATATACTAATATTATAAATAATATAAATTACTTATATAAATATAGGCTAAGGATAAGTAAAGCTATAATATATTTATTTTACTATAAATAAATACCTTTCTATACTTAATAAATAGTTAATAAAATATATAAAAGAGACCTATATAATAGATTTAAGCTAGTAGTTTAGATCTTTATTAAAGGCTTATTATAATTTTATTGCATTTTATAAAGCATAACTATAAAGGTACACTTAAGGCATATTAGAAGTATATAAAATATATAAGCTAATAAGGAGGCTTCTTTTAGGAGTCTTCTCTCTCTCCTCTCTCTCCTCTATAGTTAATAATAAATCTATTAACATTAGATCGCAGAAGCTATTTAGGCTAGTCTATAACAGTAGGGAATTTAAGAGATTTATTGCTTTTATATACAATATTTTTCTTATATAAGTAAAAAGTTATATATAAATTTCATTAAATAAATTAATAAAAAATAGAAAATAAAATATAAAAAAACACTTATAATAATGCTTTTTTTTCTATAAAAGAAATATATAATTTATTAAAAATCTTTTACTATTACTTTTAATATAAAGAAGTTACTTTATTATAAACTTAATTTTTAAATTATAAATTTAAGTATTTATAATATTTAATTTTAAAAAATTTCTAGTAAAAAATATTAATTAAAATAAATTTTAAAAAAGTAAAAGTTATTAAAAAGCTTAGTTTAAATACTTTTAATAAATATTAAATTTATTAAAAATTAGTTATTTTTTTAAAAATATTTATATAAAAAACTTACTATAGTTTAAAGCTTTATATATTAATTTAAATTTAATTCTTTAATAAAAACTATATATATATAGCTAAAATTAAAGGTTTTTAATTAATTTAAAATAAAGAGTAAAAAATTAATTATTATTATAGTAATTATACTTTTTTAAATAAATATTTATTTAAACTATAAAAAATTTACTAATAAAATAATAAATATAGAAATATTTTTATTAAATTTATTATTTTTAAGAATATTCTATAAAAATTAATAAATATATAAATAATTATAAAATATAAAATATATATCTCTTTAAATTTTTATAAAGTAAAAAAGTTAAATTAAATATAAAGTTTTCTTTAATTTTTCTTTAATTTACTTTATATAAAAAAGAAGAATTTTAATTAATAAACTTAAATATAATAAATTAATAATTATTTTTTAAAGGTTTTTCTTTTTTAAAACATTTTTTTTTTAATTTTTTTTAATTTTTCCTAATTTTTTTAATTTTTTTAATTTTTTTTTTAGTAAAGAGAGTGGTATTATTATAATAAGAATTAATTAAAGATTAATTAAAAAGTTTAGTAATAAAGTAATTTTTTTAAAGATTTTTTTAAAGATTTTTAAATAAATAAAATAAAGGTTATATAATAAATTAAAAATATTATTATAAAGGCTAATATATAATTAATTATAAATAACTTCTTTTATTATATATATATAAAAGTTTTTTATAAGTCTATAAAATATATATATATATATATAGGCGTAGGTATAGGCATGGGCGTAGGCGCTTTAGTTATATAAGCAATTAATTATTAATCTATTATCTATTAATTAATAGTTAAGACCTAATCTGAGAGTTGTTATAGGTCTGGATAGCCTGGCCCTATAACAACTCTTGGATTAGCTAGTTGAACAACTCTAGGTTTATCTATAGCCTCGCGGCGCATGTCTGCCCCGCCACACTTCATTTCGCCGTCAGCAACCAGAGCAGACCAGACCAGATCGGACCGGCTCTTCTCTTCCCGTTGCCTTTTTTCCTCCCCCCTCCCCCAATCACCTGCTCCGGTGCCCACCGCCGTCCTTTGCCGTTCCTCCCTTTTTTTTTTCCCCCTGGCTGGGTGCACTGCGTCCTCCGTTACGTCCTCCGTTGCGTCCTCCATCATGGCCGAGCTGGATACGCTCGACATCGTTGTCCTCGGAGTCATCCTCCTGGGGACGCTGGCATACTTCACCAAGGGCACACTTTGGGCCGTCGCCAAGGACCCCTACGCCACCACCTTTGCCAGCGTCAATGGCGCAAAGGCCGGGCGCTCCAGGAATATCATTGAGAAGATGGACGAGTCGGGCAAGAACTGCGTCATCTTCTACGGATCCCAGACCGGAACCGCCGAGGATTATGCTTCGCGTCTGGCCAAGGAGGGCAAGAGCCGGTTTGGTCTCGAGACCATGGTTGCCGATCTGGAAGAGTACGATTACGACAATCTCGATACCATGCCGAGCGACAAGGTCGCCATGTTCATTCTCGCCACCTACGGCGAGGGGGAGCCTACCGACAACGCCGTCGAATTCTACGAGTTCATCAGCGCCGAGGACGTCAGCTTCTCCGAGGGTGCCGACCCCCCGCTGCAGAACCTCAACTACGTCGCCTTTGGCCTGGGCAATAACACGTACGAGCACTACAACTCCATGGTTCGCAACGTGGACAAGGTCCTGACCAAGCTCGGCGCCCATCGGATCGGCGAGGCCGGCGAAGGAGACGATGGGGCCGGCACCATGGAGGAGGATTTCCTGGCCTGGAAGGACCCCATGTGGGCTGCCCTGGCTGACAAGATGGGCCTCGAGGAGCGCGAGGCCGTCTACGAACCTACTTTCGGTATTGTCCGCCGCGAGAACCTCACGCCAGCATCTCCCGAGGTCTACCTCGGCGAGCTAAATAAAATGCACCTCGACGGCACGGCCAGGGGCCCGTTCAACTCGCACAATCCCTACATTGCACCGATTGTCGAATCAAGAGAACTCTTCTCGGCCAAGGACCGAAACTGCATTCACATGGAGGTCGATATCAGCGGCTCCAATCTGTCTTACCAGACTGGTGATCATATCGCCATCTGGCCCACTAATCCGGGCGATGAAGTCGACCGATTTCTGGACATCATTGGGCTAAAGGAGAAGCGCAACCACGTCATTAGTGTCAAGCCTCTGGAGCCAACGGCCAAGGTTCCCTTCCCGACTCCGACTACCTACGACGCCATTGCACGATACCACCTCGAGATCTGCGGCCCCGTCTCCCGCCAGTTTGCCGCCACGCTCGCTGCCTTTTCTCCCGACGAAGAGGTCAAGGCCGAGATGACCCGCCTGGGCAGTGACAAGGACTACTTCCACGAAAAGACTGGCCCTCATTTCTACAACATTGCTCGCTTCCTCGAAGTCTCGGGCAAGGGCCAGAAATGGACCAACATTCCATTTTCGGCTTTCATCGAATGTCTCACGAAGCTCCAACCCCGGTACTATTCCATCTCGTCGTCTTCCCTCGTCCAGCCCAAGAAAATCTCTCTCACCGCCGTCATCGAGTCGCAGATGGTTCCCGGGAGGGAGGAGCCCTTCCGTGGCGTGGCCACCAACTATCTGTTTGCCCTTAAAGAGAAGCAAAACGGGGATCCCAACCCGTCGCCCTTTGGCAAGACCTATGCGCTCAACGGTCCCCGCAACAAGTTTGATGGCATCCATGTTCCCGTTCATGTCCGCCACTCCAACTTCAAGCTTCCTTCTGATCCCGGCAAGCCCATCATTCTGGTCGGTCCCGGCACTGGTGTCGCTCCCTTTCGCGGTTTCATCCAAGAGCGAGCCAAACAGGCCCAGAGCGGGGCGACTGTCGGGAAGACGATACTTTTTTTCGGTTGCAGAAAAAGGTCCGAAGATTTCTTGTACGAGTCTGAATTCGAGGTACGTTTTTTTTTATAAAAAAAATGCACGGTACTGGATTTGGATGATTCGCAGTTTCTCGGCTTTTTTTTTTCCTCAATGATGCCGAGGGAAAAAAAGACGAAAAAAAAAGAGACATGCCCTGTTCTGACACGGGCCAACAACAGGAATACAAAAAGATTCTAGGTGACAATCTCGAAATCGTCACAGCCTTCTCAAGGGAGGGCTCCGAGAAGGTCTATGTGCAGCACCGCCTGAAGGAGCGTTCCGAGGAGGTGGGCGCGCTACTTTCTCAAAAGGCTTACTTTTACGTATGCGGCGACGCAGCACATATGGCCCGAGAAGTCAACACTGTTCTGGCCCAGATTATCGCCGAGTCACGCGGCGTGCCGGAGACCAAGGGCGAAGAGATTGTGAAGAATATGAGAGCGGCCTATCAATACCAGGTATGTAGTCCGACCAAGCTGGTTCCTCGTGTCTGTCGATTTTTGTGCCAAAGAACAGCGCTAACCAGGCTTTTTTCTTTCCTTTTTTTTTTCTCTTTTCACATATTTACAGGAGGATGTGTGGTCTTGAAAGATGCAGCGCGAATGATTAGAATGCTGACACGGTGAAAAATCGGCCGTAACGAACTTGTATGGCGGCGTTGAAAGAGTTTTGGGATATCCTTATTTCCCCGGGCCCCCCTTCTTTTCTTCAAGGTCTTGTGCGTAGCTCGTCGCCCATAGTTGTTTCAGCGGCATGGATTCATGTTATGGCATGCAGATTTCTAGAAGGCGCAGAAGGCGGATGATCTTTGAGTATAAAGTATGGATCCCCCCCCCCCTTTTTTTTTTCTTCCGTCTTTTTTTTAGATACATGGCATCACTAGACTTTTTTCATTTCATGTGCCAAGAGGTTCATATCTTACAATGCCTCCAGGCACCTTCTCTCCGGGTGCTGCTTCTTCGTGTCACCCATTTATGCACCGTTTTTTCTTCCCCCGACGGTACTGTGACACTGGTGGGTTGATTTCGGCGATGCCGCGGACACGGTTTGACGGTCCCGCAAGAGCCGCGAGGGCGACACTCTTGCTCCGGCTTTTGGAAACAAATCAATATGGACCGGGCTCGGGACCATTCTCTACCACATGCGGTCCGTCACGATGCTGCATGGTGGCTCCGAGTCCCCAACCAGTCGACTGTAGCCCAGTGACAGTAAATGACTGCTCGACGACCAATGGAAATCAACCCCGACAGTCGTGGCCTCGACGGCCCCCGTTCGAGGGGAAACACCGCCTACGATCACGACGGGAACGTATACGGCAATGACCGTCTGAAACGATAGATCCAGTGTTGCAGGATGAAGCACGAGGTTCCATTGGCCATCGACACATGTGAGAAATGCCAGCTGCCCAGAAACCCTTTCCATCTACACGTCTCATTGCCTTGATTTCTCGGAACTCTCTGGTAAATTGGTATCCGACAGCCCCAAGCTCCTTGTAGAAGGTGTCGAGATTGACCTTGGTCATACGCGCAACCAATTTCGCCAGAGCTGTGGCCCAAGACGGCGTCAGAGGTGAGGCCGGCTGTGGCCAATAGATGGAGCAATACGCCTTGTACAGCTATACCAAGCGGGTGTGAAAAAAAAAATGTGACATGATGACGTGTTGAGTCGTCGTGGCCGCGCAGTAGCTCCTCGTGAAGCGTCCCGTGAGGCCTGTATTCTTCGGGAAGAGTTTGTAGCGAGTTGTCCAGCTCCAACGCTGGCCACGGCCGGGGCTGTGTAGCAACCTTTCCATTCCGGTAGAAAAAGGCTACGCGCGGAGTCAGATTCTCGAAGAGCCTGCGGAACCATGCCATGCTGCACAGCCAGCGACGCCTTCAACGGAACGGCGATGCCCGCTGTGCCCCCGGTGTGGCCGATGACGGTCTTGATGCTCCCAGCATATAATAACATATAATGGTTCAGAGTCATCCGAAGCATGCTCAACTTGGTTTCTAAAACAAATGGCACCGGGTTCAAGAGGATTAGCCGGGTCGCGCATAATGGAATAGTAGTGGATGACCCGAAGATGAGAAGATGACATGTACATGGATTGCGATACGACGACTGCCACGGTTCTCTCCCCCAAGTTAAGTTCCCGTCCTGGCTGTCGGAGCGACAAGGTGGCTGATTGTCGTCGAAATATACTCGTCGAAAGGGAGGCTGCACGGGTACTCTCTGGCTTCGTATGGAGCGATAGACCAAAAGGCCTACAAGTCATGATCATCCTTTTGCCAGAAGAAGGGAATTCCCGCGCACGTTTTCCCATGACTGCAATGATAAGAATGAATATTTGTTGCACACGCCTCGAAATCAAGCTCATTTTCCCCTCATACTATCTATTCTATCTCTTGTATCAAGACAAAGTGTTGTTGAAGTCTTGTCTTGCCCCCCCCCCCCCCCCCCTTTTCCCGGCCGGCACACTGGATACGACACTTGGTTGTTCTTCATTTTCCCCAATTCTCACAACAGAAATGAGGACCAATCAATGTTGTCTTCTTCTCATGCATCGCTTCAAACAAAAGAAGCGATCCAGGCGCGAGTAGGCCTGCTCTTATTTATCAAAGTGTACTTCTCCCTGCCGCAGCAGCGTCGACATGAGTGCGTTTCACGAGCGGCACTCTGCGTCCTCGGATGCCCGCATGGAGTATTTTCGATTGCCGCATCTTAGACGCATCATCTCCTTGTATATTCCCTTTTCGAACAAACGGCCGAGCTGCAAACATTGTTTATCAGCCCAAGGAAGGAGCTGAAAGGCCACGAGCAGACACAATCCCGCCTCGCGATCGATGCACTAAATCGAGTTTTTTTTTTTTTTTGATTTTTTTTTTTACGTCTGGAGTCAGAATCGTAAAACGCCTCGATGCCAAAAAAAAAAGAGAAGAAAAAAAAAAACTCGCATTATCGAAAAAGAAGAATGAAAGAAGGTAGAAATCTGCTCACCCAAAACAGGTTTGGGAATCCGACCCAACTAATAGAGCCCCGTCGCCGCCAGACATCTCCATCACAGTCTTCCATAATCATGACCCCTCCCAGTCCATGATTTCTTCTGATGCCAACGGGCGGCAACAGCCCTCCGTGAGGCTTTCTGTCAAACCTGTCGTTGATGGACTCCTCGCACGCTGCATCGAGTTGCGGCTGAAAGATGGCGTCGACCATGGAGGGACTCAGCAGCCTTGCGTCATTTTTGAGAAGCGAGTGCAAGACTGCCATGTGCGAGGCGGGACTGGCGAAAAGACCCATGCCGCCGAAGCAATCGTCGGGGTCCTTGACAAGGTAACTCGCATCCGCGTTTTCCGGCACGCCGTTGGCATCGCGTCTGCTCATGTCGGCCTGGCGGGCCACCAAGTCTGGATGTTTCTGCAGCTTGAAGGTCATGTCGGTGATGCCCAGGGGGGCACAGATGTGCCTCTGCAGGTACTCCTCGAGATCCATAGCCGTAGCCCTTTCGACGAGCTTGCCGGCCCAGTCCAGGTTGGGCCCGTATGTCCATCGGGTGCCGGGATCGTGCACCAGCGGATAGGAATACCGACGCGTGATCAGGTCCGATGCCGCTTCTGGAATGAAACCGAGGTCTTTATACTTTTTGACCAAAGATGCGTCATCCATAATGTAGGTCAAACCCGACGTATGGGACAAAAGATGTCTGGGGACGTGGTGAGAATTTTCATCTTGATTGCAAAGAAAAAGTCCATTTTCCTTTCCACTTCGGTCATGCGCTAAGCACCACGGACGGCACCAGGTGCTTTCCTACCTCAAAGTAATGGCGCATTTTGGGCGTCTCAAGAGAGGCTTCAGAGAGGCATCGAATCCCGTCAAGACCTGCAGCGCCGCAAGCTCAGGGAGAAACGGTTGCACGTCGTCGTCGAGGCCCACGTACCCGCGATCGACGCACTGCAGGGCCATGACGGTCGTGACGATTTTGGATGCGCTGGCGAGACGCATAGGCGTGTCTGGTGTCATGGCTGAGTCGGACGAGTCCCTTTTGTCTGGACGGGCAGTCTTGAGGCCATGACTCCAGCAGTAGTCGATCCTGTCCCCTGCCGCGGACGAAGCAAAGCAGTGTCAGTTTGAGCTCATGTCTACTTTCCATCGGCCTTTTGGGCGTCAACTCGGCCTTACCTGTCGCGTCCTTTGCCATCAAAACCACTCCGGGTATACTGCCGGACGCTACAGCCGACTCGAAATCCTTCTCAAACGTGGTGTCCATGATGCGAAGACGATTCAGAGGAACATGCTCGACGGTGATGTAGCTGAAAGGAAAGAGACGAAAGAGGAGAGGGGAGAGGGGAAGGGGGGGAGGACAAGTAATGAGCACGACAACAGGCGAAACCTCGCCAGTGACATAGTAGATGGGAACCGGAGCTTTGTCTTGATTTCAAAAGTCCGGCAACTCAAAAAAAAAAAACCCGCAGATCTATATATTATTTGTATTGATTCTCTTTTTCGTTCTTCCCGTTCTGTTCTTTTGCTACGCGAAATCCCGCTGTGTACAAATGTAGTGCTTAAATAACCTCAACATACAATCACAGCCGCCCAGCTTTCCGCAACAGAGATAGAAAAGCCCTTCCTCTCTCCCAAGACCCTACCGTGCCACATCCGTATTCCGGCGTCTAGGATGCCGACCACGTTCGGCCAGCGAGGAGGACGAGAACGGGAAAGCCTCACGATGTCAACAGTAAAATAACCCAAGAGCCTAAATTCCAGACAATGGCAGGTTCGGAACGGCAGTCATTCGCGCAGCACCACGAACAAATGTACCTCGGCCGGTACGCCCATGTAAGTAGCGGATGGGTCGGAACAGAGGCTTGCGTGATTTTCAAGGCGGTGCGGTGCGCGGGATGGATGCAGAGTCGGGGAGGGGAAAAAAAAAGACATCGCCGAAGTGTGGCTTGATTGGACGATCGGCCAGATGGCCGATGATGACAGGGTAGCATTTTCCGATGACGGAAATATCCGGTTCGGGTCTATTATTGTCTTTAAGGGAGAATAGCAGATCTAGGGGGGTTGAGGGGTCTTCTGTTAGTTTATTTTTATTTTCATTTTTACTTTTAGAGTCTTGGCCAGCCTGTTCATGACTTTGAGCGAGAGAAGGTAGCAATGTACGGCCAACATTGTAGCACGAGTTCGCAAGCACATGTCCAAACTCGGCGGGCCCAGCAAACCACCTGGCTTCCACTCCGGACACGCAATCAACTGCTCGAGGGCCCGGAATACGCTTCCGAAGGCATCTAGGACGATACATGTCATCTGTCCCGCTGCATAGAATCTGAATTCGGCACATGCCGATTGTGTCGCCTGCCATGTGGCAATCTGCGGTACTTCTGGACGGATGCTAGAACAAATGAAAATGGCTTACAAGGCTGGGTCACGGCAAGAGTCAAGTACATACAACATATGTATGTATGTACATATGTTGTTTTAATCGCCTCAAAGGACCTCGCCGCTCTTGACATGGTTGGCGTGCCAAGAGTTACCGAAGTAGAGAAGCCCTGTGCTCGCTCAACCTTGATCCGTACCGAGTCGACTGCGCTGTGCTTCAAGGACCATTGGACGGCGGCTTCGACGCCATTCTGGAGGCCATGGAGATTGTGAAGAGCGGAACCCTGTCCGGACAGAAGATTTGTTGCACTAAAAAAAAAACGGATGTGATCACATCAACTTAATTAGCTGGCAGATACCCTTATACGACAACACACCCCCTAGCTCCTAGATTGTGCCTTACGATCTGGAGCTAAATAGCGTATATCCTGTTAACTAGCGCTAGTGGCACTCTAGCTTTATTAGTTTTATAGGATCTTTTCTTGCTAACGGGTGGTGGATGTTGGTAGGGTTCGAACAGTAGAAGTTGTAGGTGGTTTCGCCCGGGCTTATGACTGTTACACTAAGAAAACGCATGTGATTACATCACATTACTTAGCGCTGGTATGTACCCTTATATGGCAACAAGATTGTGGTCCGCAACCTATGAGCAGGTTGCGTCGGCGCGCGCACATTATGTTGTACATTATGTACCTAAGTACTTAGGTACGTATTCAGGCGGTCTGGTCTATTCCAGTCTAACCGTTTCTGCTCTAGTGAGTGGATCTGCGTGGGGCACGGGCCGAGCACGGGGCTTATGTGTTAAAGTGTGGCGGCGGGGTGGCGCCGTTGCGACGGGACGGACTATGTATGTACATGGGGAAGGCAAATAACGCACTAGGGTTTTCAAATAACGCACACAAGTTGCCTCAAACGGAAGGGTCTGCGTACTCGTGCACACATGTTTTTAGCTTTTTCGTGTCTCTCCCACAGCGTTTCTCAATCGCCCTCATCATTTCCTTTTACGCCTCTATTAGCATGGGGCAAAGGCTTCGAAGCCACAAGGTACTCTTTATATGTGGAGCATATGAAAAGGGAACTTTGCCCTTTTTTGTCAACTCTAGTTGCGTTGCTTACGTCCCTACGGGACACGAACAACGCGCTAGACACTGGTATAGACACTTCCAAGTCAAGCAGATGATCCCTTGCATCAAAAAAAAAATCGACGTGCTTGTCCTCGGCCCGAACTTCGTAAGCACTGCCCACCTTCCTGCCGCCCCGCAGATTTCTGCTCCCTCAAGTGTATCACCAGACCCCGGAGGGAGTTCCGGCGGTTGGTTCCCTCGGTTTTCGCTCCTGGTCTGGCTTCTCTCTTCGCATCAACAGCGACAAAGTTGGCTTGCCACTTTGCTTGGTAAACGGGCCAAGCGGATAGATTCTCCACACACACATATGTATATAATCATGTATATATGTACATACTCTCTTTCTGTCCGTCTCTCTCTCTATGACAGGGCCGCCACCACGGTCCGATGGTGGTAGGATGCCTGGGCCGGCTTTCGACGACCAACGGCGCCGCCGAGTCTCTGGAATTCGCGTCCGACCGTCTGGACGCCATCTTGGTCCCGTTGTCTACGAGCTCCCATATCCTTTTGCGCACGACGCGTCCACTTCCACCGCCCATGCCCCTGGCCATGGCTGGACCGGGTACGGTGCCGGTAGCCGCATGGTCAGAGCCTGCTCACGAGCCTCGAGACCCCCGTCTTGTCCAAATGGATCGTCGTCGCCCTGGTCCTCAGCGTCAGCTTCAACGGGTACCTGTTCAACGTTAACCGATCCGGCGACGCGACGGACCACAGCCATGCCGCCCGTCAGAGGATCGACCTCGTGGAGCGTGCCCTTGGGGTCATGGTCGACGCCGGCTTCAAGGGCATGCGCGTCGTGTCTCTCAACGGCAACTAGCATCGGCAAGAAACCCGCCGCCATCAACTAGATAGATAGCCGCGCCAAGGGCGTCGTGGCCGAGGCCATGATCCCCGCGAGCACGGCCAGGGGCGTCCTTGGGAGCAACGTCAACAGCCTCATCGAGCTGAACGTGTCCAAGAACCTGGTCGGGACGGCCGGCCATGGCGAGTCCCATCGGCGGCTACAATTCTCAGGCGACGAATATCGTTGCTACTATCTTCCTCGCTACAGGGCAGGACCCGGTGTAGGTTGTAGAAAGCTGCCACTGCATCACTGTTATGAAGAAGTAACCCGCGTCTATTTGTGGTTTTTTCTTTTCTTTTTTCTTTTTTTCTTTTTAATCCCCTCTCTTTACTTACTCCGCTTCCTTTCCACTATCAGTCTAGTGCCTTCCATAGGCACCACCAAGTATCCAAGACTCCCAACTAACTCAACCCTCAAGCATCCGTGGCTCCCCGCAAATCTCCGTCCCCATGCCCTCCCTGGAAGTCAGGACCCTGGGCGGCGGCAAAATCCTAGAACCCCAGAGCGCCATGCTCCTCCTCGGCGTCAGAGGCTCCCACGCGACCGAGCCCGGCGAGCTCTCTCTCTGTGCGGCCCTCGAGGCCGGCCATCTCGTCCAGGCGCACATGGCCCCCAGCAACGCGGGTTCGCGGTTCGAAACACCCGCTCCGCGGTGATGAGCGGCCCGGACGAAGAGGTGCTTGGCCGTGACGGTCTGGGAGGAGTCCGTGGATGAACAGAGCACTGAGCTTTCTGGAAGGACCTGCCCCAAGGGAAGGATATGATGTGTCTCGTGCTAGAATCGTGTTCGCTTGGCCGAAAGACTCGGCAAGTTCTAAATCAAGATTATTAGAAGGGCATAATACGTAAGTGTAGATATAAGCTTGTCAAGGAAAGAAAAACTTGAAACAAGCGCGTCAAGAAGATGGCGGTATCGTGACTGAGACACAGAAGCTGAGTAGGGAGTTCGCTGCAAGGTAGGTAGTGGCGCTTCAAGGCGATCTATCTGTCCTCCATATATATGCCCTCTTTACCGTCGACTTGGCAGTAGTGAG
The DNA here is from genome assembly GCA_018360145.1 of Claviceps africana. Classification (NCBI taxonomy): domain Eukaryota; kingdom Fungi; phylum Ascomycota; class Sordariomycetes; order Hypocreales; family Clavicipitaceae; genus Claviceps; species Claviceps africana. The sequence continues at coordinate 84,812 of SRPY01000054.1, forward strand.
TCGCCATTTCTTACTCCGACAGCCAAGGCGCTGGCTGCTCGACTAACTGTCTCTACAGACGGCAAGACAAGGATGGCACTTCAAGGGGCGTTTTTTTTTTTCACAAGAGACTGTAGAGTAGGATGGTGAGGTTATTTGAATGTGTCATCTTTTTTAGCATGTTTTGTTATTGTTCTCAGCTAGCAGCCAGCCGCTTGCAAGTCTAACACCAGCACCGGCTGTATAAAGGTATAATAAGGCTTTAATAAAGAAGAAGAAGAGAAGAAGAAGACGAAGAGAAGAAGAAGAAGAGAAGAAGAGAAGAAAAGAAAAGAGGAGAAGAGAAGAAAAAGAGATAAAGAAGAGAAGAAGAAAAGAAGAAGAAAAGAAGAAGAAAAGAAGAAGAAAAGAAGAAGAAAAGAAGAAGAAAAGAAGAAGAAAAGAAGAAGAAAAGAAGAAGAAAAGAA